>JAHHFK020005377.1:0-71856 GCA_024533555.2 Aedes koreicus
ATCGATTCGGTTATGACGATAACAGTAGCACAATCCGGTGAGACAGTTGGAGGCATTCTTCGCGGCTGACTCATGAGATGATACATTTTTTCCCGGAAGGGCAAACGGTTGCAATTGAAGTGATCGTACGGTTTCCCATACGTTAGAGTTATTTTTTAATGTTTGGGAAACTGGTGCAAACAGTAGCGTTGCTAAGATGCATAAAAATATATATTTTTTTATACAAGAGAAAAAAAAATGACGTAATGTAAACAAGACTTGTTATCAGTGACAATCGATGCTCCTGACATTACACAACACATAAGGTCAATCCCATACTAATCTCTATTATACCTACATTGTCACTACACTGAATCAAGAGTTCGGTGTGACTAGAATAAGACCTTCCTATAACGGGTTCTCGGATATTGCATGTCAATTCCCCAAACACTTATTATGAAGACCAAGGTGAGGATGTTATTTTTTCCGTGATTGATTTACCATTTTCCAGAAATTGTCATACTACAGGCACAATCAACAAGGAGATCTATCAGAAAGAGTGTCTGCAGAAGCGATTGCTACTCTTAATCAAAAGCCACAAAGAAAAACCTTTGTTCTGGCCCGATTTGGCATCATGCCACTATGCTAAAACTGTGATGGAGTGGTACCAAGCAAATCAAGTGAACATTGTACCAAAAACCTCAAACCCGCCAAATTGCCCAGAGCTACGACCAATCGAGAGATATCGGGCTCTGATGAAGCGGAAGCTTTCTGGAAAGAAGCAAGGAATCAAAGACATCAAACACTTCCAGCAAATTTGGACAAAGACGGCCTCTACGATTTCTGAAGAGTCTGTACGAACCCTTATGGACGGAGTTAAGCGCAAAGTTCGAAAATTTTATGCAAATACCGAATAACTATGTTTCGTCTTCACGAATTGTTAAAGCACATCCCATGAATCTGAAATAAACAACTACGACGGAAATATAATGCGAAATTGATGTTTTATTCATGTTTTGAGGTGTCCGGATTATTGCGGATACAGACCTTATACCGGAATGTCTGCAAATTGTACTGAAGGGTGTCCCACATCAAATTACATCACGGAGAAAACGCTGTTGAAAATTACCTAGTTGACCGATCCTTTTCAAACTTTCAGACAATTCAACGTCAATACCATAACCGTACGCCCGCACCTTAGGCTTAACTCCACTCATAAGGTTCTGTACAACATCTGGCGGCAGCTTCTTCTGTACGGAAACCCACTTTTTATTCATGTCTTCCTCAGATTTGACCTCTTTGGGATGCTTCATGTATCTCTTGGCAAACTTTGAAAGTTTCTGCTTCTGTGTTGGTCAGTGAAGAACAGTAGGCCCGAAAGCTGACGGAAGTTCGCCTTGACGTAAGTCTCATCATCCATGATGAGACAATGAGGCCTCGTCAGAATCTGGGTGTACAGATTCCGGGCCCGTGACTTTCTCACCATATTTTGCCGTTCGTCACGATTTGGAGCCTTCTGCTTTGTGTACGTATGCAGTCCCTCCCGGTCCTTGGCTCTCTAAACGAAAGACTTGGACAGATTCATCCTTTTGGCCACATTTTTGACCGAAGCATTGGGATTCCGCTTAAATGCTTTCACGATACGCTTGCGATCCTGATCACTAAAAAACCTCCATTCTAACCAAATGCCTCCTTCCTTTCGATGCTGAGAGTTTCGTAGTAACGTTTAATCACACGACTCACCGTTGACTGCACGACTCCGAGTTGTTTTCCGATGTCCCGATGAGAGAGTTGAGAATGTTTCAGATGCTTGCGCTAAATCAATTCGTGACGTTGCTTTTCGGTCGACGCCATTTTTTTTCCAATTTTCGAAAAACTGACAGCGATAAAAATATAACAACAAAAAACACTCAAAACGACTTCTACCCAAATTTTCAAGAGAAAATACCCAATGGGTAATTTTCTACAGCATTTTTTCCGTGATGCAATTTGATGTGGGACACCCTTTAAATGCGAAAGGAGGACACATAAATTACTTAACACATTGATAACGCATTGGATTGATCTTCGATAGGAAAATTAAAGAAGTAGGCACTTTTTTTTAACTTAGTACAACTATTCGATTAGTATTTTGTTCTACTTTTTTCTCAGAGTTTGATGAATGAAACGCAAAATGAACATATTATAATAAAAAAAAACTCCTGACAATATCTCGATGTTTTTATTCATTTAACCTTCAAGTTTTTTAGACAAGTTAAAATAATAATTTAGTGGGTACTTTTTTTGCCGATAATTTTATTTAAACTGTATTGCATGTGTATTTCAAACCTACATCGAGTAGTTTTTTATTTAAAGTTAAACAGGACTTAATTTCAAATACTTTTTATTACTTTCAAAGCTTGTGCATCGTACTCAAACAGTCTTGCATGTCCCTCAGTTTTAAACCAACAAGATGGTTACACTGTTAATGTAGACGAACTTCACGCCAACTCGTCTTCGTGATTGGCAGCACCCTCTCAGAATCCAATGAAACTTTGTGGGTGGGTAGACTATGTCTTTTCAAGCAACCTTGCATACTTTGTTTTTTAATTTATCTAGACTACCATTTGAAAAGGGCTTAAGTTTTTTGATCGATTTTTTTTAAATCAACATAACTCAAAAAGGCATACACTTACAAAAAAGTGATGTATGGGTGACTTTTAGAAAATCGTCCTAACTTTTATGAAAAAAATTGTAAAAATTGTAAAATCGATTCTTACACGCTAAAAAAAATATTTTAAAATTTAAAGTCAATTTGCAAAATATGGCTATCTTAGAATTGGACGAATTTGTTTTAAATATAGGCGATATAATTGTCTAAAAGTTCGCCATACATCGCTAAATGGACACTTTTAAGGAAAATAAATTTTTCTTTCAAAAAAATTTTCATGTCCAATTTTTACTGTGTATCGCGCCAACTCGTCTTATTATTTGGTCCTAAAACCTCACAGAAGCCAGTTAAATTTAATTTTAATAACAATTTGGATTTTTTAAGGGTCTTTGAATGTTTGAAAAATCAAGGCTACAATTTGGAAAGGGCTTATTTTTAAATTTTTGATAATTTTAAATTTTAGTGATAATACAATTAAATCAGGTGGTTGATCCTGTTTATTAACAAACCTTTGAAGTATAGTACAAGGAGGACAATAAATTGGGAAACAAAAGCTTTGTCATAATATCTGAAGTATTGACCCATGACTCAATAGCAGTTCAGTTGTTTAGATCAAAATTGCTAGATTTCATTAAACAAAATTCAAAAATTATTTTCATGTCAGATGCAGCAGCGGCCCATTATAAGAACAAAAAGAACTTTGCCAGCGTGTGCAATTTCTAGTCCATGTATGGATTGCAACTAGAGGTTCCAACCCGGGATATCCCGGGACAAAAAATCCCGGGATCTTGAAAAATTCGGGTTTTCCCGAATCCCAGGATCAGATTTTTCACCGTCCCGAAAATCCCGGGATTCCCGGGACACACATTTCTTACATATTTTTTCGCTGTGATACTTCCCAATAAATTTCAGTGTACCGTTTACGCGCATTCAATATAACCCATACAACGCCAACATACATATTTACTGTACCTACATCGATGTTATACATCATTCATGAAAATGCATCATTCGTTTTGTGTTGTTTCAGTAGGCATTCGCATTTTTGCCTACACATTTAACACACACACACACGCGCGCGCGTCAACACGACGCAAGCTGTCATTTACTTTCAAAACATTGTTTTCATTCACTGATTACTGCTTCTGTGTTCATTGAATAATTTCGGATTGCCGTTACATCAAAGTAAGTAGTAATACAAAATTTGTGCTAATATAGCCTTACATCCAATTATTTTAAAGGAATGGCTGAAATTTGGAAACACTTCGATAGAATTGCGGATGACAAAGAAAAAGCACGATGTCGGAAGTGCGAGCAAATTTTGTCGTGCAAGGGCTCTTCGACCAGTGGCTTGCTCCGGCACAGGAAGAACAAACACGACATGGATTCCCCCCATGGATTGACCCCCCACAAATTCTAGTGAGTCTGCTGCGAAAGTTAAATCATCCACACCGAATGTCCCAGTGAAACAAGTATCGATGCTCAAGTTCGTTAAACGTCAGTCACTCGCGGAAATTGTAGCTCGACTGGCAGCAGAGGACGGATTTTCGATCAATGCAATCACCAACAGCAAGTTCATCAGACAATCGATCGCAGATCGTGGATGTTCTCTGCCAACGTCGAATACATCCGTCATGAAGCTGGTCGCCGCATACTATAAATAGTGAAGCGTATCGATAGCGGTGAACTGGTTAGTCTCACTTTGGATGAGTGGACATGTCTAAGCAACAAGCGCTACTTAAACGTGAATGCCCATTTCGCTGACGGATCATTCTACAACCTGGGTCTCGGCAAAATTCGTGGATCACTACCTGCTGAAAAGGTTTTGGAAATGGTCAAGGATATGGGCCGGAAATTCGGTATTAAGGATGGAAACATTGTAGCATCAACGACTGACGGAGCTCCAGTGATGACGAAGTTTGGAAGATTGTCGGATTACCTTCATCAGCAGTTTTACAACCAGGATCAGCCACCGGTACCAATTGAAAATGAGGATTCAGATAGCGACGATTCGGATAGTGATAACTACGATGATGAAGTTGGTTCTTCGGGTAAATATATTGAAATGTTCATGTTCATATTAAAGAAAACAGCTAATTTATTTCAATTATAGACTTATCCACCACGCGATTTGGCGAGTCTCTGAAACGTATTTGAAGAGTCGTGAATTTTTTTCGAAAATCGCCTGTTAAGAATGCACTGCTTCAAGAAAAAGTCACGAAAATGTTACATAAACCACTTCAACTATGTGTGGACGTCGAAACTCGTTGGAACTCGACTGAAACGATGCTGGAGCACTTCATTCGCGGTTTTGATTGCATCAAAGAGACACTTTCCGAAATAGGCCTTTCAGGTCTTATGTTGGACAGTGATTTCGAGGTTGCAAAAAACCTTCAGGAAGCTCTTCAGCCAATCAGACTCGCTTCGGAAGCATTGGGAAGACGAGATGCTACATTGCTGTCTGCGGAAGGCAGCTTGAGTTTCTTGTATTCGAAGCTTAAGAAAAGCAACTCCAAAGTTGGAAACGACCTCTTCGATGCAATCACGAAAAGAATCAACGAACGGCGCCAAAAGGAAATAATAACAGCGCTGAAGTTCCTTCAAGGTCTTCCGTTGGCAACGCAAGTGCCAGCAGAACTGGAAAGCTCATCGAAAACGCAAATGATTAAGTTCATCAAGGAACTGGGAGTTCGATTGTTGCAAGACTGCCAAAGACAGGCCGCTGATGATGCTGCCGAGTTGAATGCCTGTTGATTGTCCTGTATGCATGACGATTCAGGATCGACACCATCGAGCATGCGTGAAGAACTGGAATCGGCTATAAAGGAATATGTCAACCCGTCCCAGACTGATTCGGCAATGATTGATTTTTCAAAAGTAATTGCGAAAGAGCTGTCACTTTTTGAGCTACATGGTAAGTTGAGCCCGAATCTTAAAATCATTGTCGGCGGCTTAAAATCAATCAAACCGACGTCAACCGATAGCGAGCGCATCTGTTGCGAAATATCTGTTCTAAGAAGCGAACCTCACTGTCCGATGAAAGCATTAATAACATTTGCTTCTTGAAGTCGTATTTTCAGAGAACGAATTCAAATTGATAAGACCAGTTACTTGATTTGAACCATGGATTTTTTTATTGATGGATAAAACATATTCCTAACCACAAAATTGCGTTTTTAAGCACATTGAAACATTTCTCGGGATCCCGGGATTTCCCGGGACAAGCAACAAATTTTATCCCGAATCCCGGGACAAGCAAATTGGTCGGGAAATGGAACCTCTAATTGCAACGTCTCATGGGAAAGGTCCATGTAATGCTATTGGTGGTAATCTCAAGCGAAGGGCAAAGAGAGCAAGATTATGGAAACACAATCAAAACTCCTCGATAACTATATGACTGGGCAGTTGAAGAGTCAAATAAAAGTATTACAAAACTGAATTTCTGCTTCATATCAGCTGAACAGTATGCAAAAATGTCAGAAGAACTTGAGGAGTTCTATAGCCACGTAAAGACAATACCTGTTACTCAGGTTCATTGCTTTGTACCTATTTGAGAAAATCAAATTTCTGCTAAAAGGTTTTCTGATTGTATGTGAACGATTTATAAATTTAATATATGAAGCTATGTCAATTACTAATACGTGAAGATGTACATATAAAAATAAATAAAATAAAACCCTTACCAATAAACCTATGGGTTTTCATTGACATAAACAGTTTTGCGACAATTCATACAATATTTAAATGGATATGCATCAACGATTTAAAGACGACTCAAATATGCTATTTTTTTTAGATTTATCAGCCCCCCTCTATCACAATTTTTCCCATACCTTTTACAAATTCTGTAACAAATATTGATCTTTCTTCCGCCACCTCACCCCCCCAAAGATATACGAAGTCATATTTGAATCACCCCTCAAAATAGGAATATCCAAGCAAGCAGTTATGAATTACTTGTACTTAATCGTACACTTTTGGTTCTGTTTTACTGATGGAAAGGGAAATTTAATGTTGTTGACCCTTTTCAAATGTTAGTCTAGATGATCATTTTTTTTACCAAATGTTCAATACATTCAATTCTTTATGACTACTAAATTTTATTGGATCCTATAGGGGTGTTGAAGACCATAACTAGACGAGTTTACGTGATACACGGTAAAAATAGGACATGAAAAAATTGTTGTGAGAAAAAAAAATTGTCCTTGAAAGTGCCCATCTTGCAATGTATGGCGAACTTTGAGACAATTAAAGGTTGATACGGTCAAAATTTGGTCAAGGGAAAACGCGTGTTAATCGGTGAAATCGTTTATTTAAAAAATCAAATTAAATTTCTTTTTCAAGTTCAATTAGTATAAAATTCAGGAAAAATATTCAGTTAGGCTTCCGCTTTTCCAAATCCGAATTGCCGGGCCTTACGCTTGACCCCTGCCATCAGATTTTGTACAGCCACCTTGTCCACCTTCTTCGCCGCAGAAAGCCAGTTTGCCTTGAACTGCTGCTCGTCCTTAGCAGTTTTTTTGGTCTTCTTTAGGTTCCGCTTGACAATAGCCCAGTATTTCTCAATTGGGCGGAGCTCTGGCGTGTTGGGAGGGTTCTTGTCCTTGGGAACCACCTGCACGTTGTTGGCGGCGTACCACTCCATGGCCTTTTTACCGTAATGGCAAGATGCCAAATCCGGCCAAAACAGTACGGAACAACCGTGTTTCTTCAGGAAAGGCAGCAGACGTTTATTCAAACACTCTTTCACGTAAATTTCTTGGTTGACAGTCCCGGAAGCTATGAAAATGCTGCTTTTCAAGCCACAGGTACAGATGGCTTGCCAAACCAGATATTTCTTTGCGAACTTTGACAGTTTCGTGTGCTTGAAAATATCTGCTACCTTTCCCCTTCCTTTTGCCGTATAAAACTCCTGTCCCGGAAGCTGCTTGTAGTCGGCTTTGACGTAGGTTTCGTCGTCCATTACCACGCAGTCATACTTCGTCAGCATCGTCGTGTACAGCCTCCGGGATCGCGCTTTGGCCGTCGTATTTTGTTTATCATCGCGATTTGGAGTCACTACCTTCTTGTAAGTCGATAGTCCGGCTCGTTTTTTGGCTCGATGCACGGTTGTAGACGATACACCCAGCTTATTTGCGGCATCTCGGAGAGATAGGTTAGGGTTTCGCTTGAAACTACCGGCAACTCTCTTTGTCGTCTCAGCGGCTTCCGGTTTTCGATTTCCCCCCGATCCAGACTTCCTGGCTGTCGACAAACGTTCCCCAAACACTTTAATTACATTTGTAACGGTTGATTTGGCAACTTTTAGCGATTTTGCCAACTTTGCGTGCGAGTAGCTCGGATTTTCGCGATGCGCGAGCAAAATTTTGATACGCTGCTCTTCTTGCTTGGACGGCATTTTGACAACTGAAGAGTGAATTCCAAAATCAAAATAGGAGCAACATTCTACACACACACACCTTCAAAATGAGGGGTGTTCAGGTTTTTTAAATGCAAAATTGAAAGAAATACGTCAAGTTGATATTGACCAAATTTTGACCGTATCGCCCTTTATAGTGCCTTTATTAAAAATAAAATCGTCCAATTCTGAGATAGCCATTTTTTGCAAATTGACTTTAAATTTTAAAACATATATTTTTAGTGTGTAGGAATCGATTTTACAATTTTTAAAATACTTTTCATAAAAGTAAACACAATTTTCTAAAAGTCACCCATACATCACTTTTTTGTAAGCCATTTCCTTTTTGAGTTATATTGATTCAAAAAAAAATCTATCAAAAAACTTAAGCCCTTTTCAAATGGTAGTCTAGATAAATTTTGAAAAAACAAAGTATGCAAAGTTGCTTAAAAAGACAGTCTACACACCCACAAAGTTTCACTGGATTCTGAGAGGGTACTGCCAAACACTGGATGAGTTGGCGTGAAATTCGTCCATACACTCAAGTCTTTTTTTACACTGTTTTTTTACGACGATTTTTGAAACAACGCGGTTTTTTTTACGACGATTTTCGAAATAACGCGGTTAAAGAGCCAAAAAAGCCTAAGTGTTTTCTGAGGATGTACATAAAATGAAAAAGTCAAAAAACGCGAAAAACATTATTGGATACTTGGTGTGTCATGAAGAAGATTAGTTTCCTCGGTGTTCAGTTAACCTACGCCTTTAATGGTGTGCTGTGCAGGGACTGTTCACATATTATGCAACGTCCGACACCATTGTGAAAAGCAAGATAGCGACTTCCGGTTTGTGAAAAGCCGCCGAATATCCTACAATATGGGTATTTTTGGAACGGGGACAACGTGTAGCGGCCGGAAATCGATGTGCGACGCCATTTTGGAATCTAAGATGGCAACTTCCTGTTTATAAAAAATGGTCAAACATTCTACAATATGGGTATTTCGGAAGGGACGACGTGTAAAGGTCGGAAATCGATGTGCAACGCCATTTTGGAATCCAAGATGGCGACTTCCGGTTGGTGAAAAAATATCAAATAGTCTACAATATGGATATTCTCAGAACGAAGACGACGTGTAGGGACCGGAAATCGATGTCCGACGCCATTTTGGAAACCACGATGGCGACTTCCGGTACAATGTGCAGACCTCTTTAGTGTCGTACTAATGTTAGGTCGAACATTAGTACGACACTGCCCAAGTAACATTGCCAAAACCAAACTGCTTTATTAAGTTTTATTAAGGTTTTATCAAAGCCACTAGAAATCAATTTGGTGCTGCCAAGAGCTGCCAATAGGTTTCATATTTTAGTCAGGTCTATGGTAACCTACACAGCTTGTTTAAAACGATCTTAAAACCTCGTTTTCTCAAATTCCTTTTACTCCTATCAAAGGTTTTATTTTGACTTTATGAACTCATAATATGCTGTTTTGAAATGCCGGTTTAGGACTCATTATCTTATTATGGTCAGTTGAAAAACCCTTTTAAAACCATTTTGCATCCAGTAAATGCATTAAACGGCAAATTGGCATTAAGGGAAGCCACCAAATAACCAAATAGTTTTAAAGTAGTCACTGCGAAGATAATTTGGCTTTATGCCAGAATTGTGATTTTTTTTTGCAATCGCCATATTGAAATATACGAAATAATTGAAATAGGGAAAAATAAATGCACCAAATTCTAAATGTAATGCAAATGAACTGTAGATCGGAGACCAATTTCTGCATTTTTTTTAGATAACCTTATTGAACTCCAGCAGTTTTCAAGAAATTCATGATTAATTTTTCGAATATATTTGCATTAATTTTGTGTTTGTTGTTGTGAACTCGCATAATTTCCGAGGCGCATGAATTTTCGGCTCTTATCGTGCCAATATTCACCACAAAATTAAATGCACTTATGATTTGGGGCATGATGCGCTGTAAAAAACTCAATTTGCTTTGGATATTTTGCTATCGAATTTCCCGCATCACTTGACCTTTTTTCTTCGATATTATTTACTGCTAAATGAATCAGAAGAGCAGAGAATCGAACAAAGCAGAACAACAAAAACCAACCACAGTGAAGTTTGCAGCTGTGGCCATTTGGCCGCATGCAGGTTTTCATGGCAGCCAAAAGGTTTTATGAAGGTTCTCAAGTAGTCATAGTATCTATCACTAGAATATATTCAAAATCTTTATATTCTTATAATGGTTTCATTAACTTGTTTTCACAACCATCTATAAAGTGGGCCACTTTGTACAAATTTTGGCTTTAAAGAAGCATAGAGGAGGTGTTGGTAGACAAAACAGTTTTGAATGTAGTTTTATCAACAAAGCCGGGAGGAATGCTATACGGCTAGAATAAAACTAAAATTGTTACTTGGGTGAAGAGGTCTGCACATTGTAGACGAAATACGTATTTGTCTAATAACAAAAAAGTAGTTGGAATTCAATGGAAGATACTAATCTCGGCCATTGAATCATCGTTACAGTTATTCCACTAAAAAGCTCGCACTCATCAATATTACAATCTTGCTTTCTTATTTTGGATGCACACGTGAATAAAATATTATCCAAAATTCAATTTTGAATTGGCTGAGCAAACGCGATTGAAACCGGGAACCGGTCCACCTCCTCCATATGGCTTCTTCTTAGAAGTTTTCTTTTTTATCGTGAGAGCTTTCAGTTGTTAAAACTGGTTCAATAGTTAGGCAGTTTTTACAAAACCATTAATTGAATTCTCATTAGAATGAATCCACAGTTTTGACCGGAACATGGACCGGAATGGTGTCCCGGCGGAAGATTCGGAACAATTATGTAAGTGATCAACTGATTTAAGCGTTTTGAGGTTTTGTCGGTCAATCCGAGGGGTGGGCAACTCTCACAAGCGAAGAATAAAGCTTCCCTGACATAAAAATTTTCACGATGATGACGATTTTCTTTGTACTGAAAGCATTTCTTGCGATTAGCACGATCAATCGCGATGAGAGCGCGATGACGATGCGATCAAAATAAAAATTATCGCTGACAGAATGAAACTGCTCGAAAAATTTGACAACGAGAACTGCCAGAAATACTCGCTCCAAAATATAAATGTGGCTAGAACAGAACGTTTTTAGAATTGGAACTCTTTTTTACTACACATATCTAATTCATATTTTTGATTCTACGATGCAACTGAAGAATACAACAATCTACGACAACAGTTAGATACGCGATACGCGACAAGAGATACGCGTTAATTTTGAGCCTCACAATAATCGAACAATAATTACTTCGACATGGAGTTTTGCAAACGTTATCTTCTCCAGCAAATTTCTTGAGAATGCTAACTTAATCATAGTAAATTTCCACGACGATTGTACAGAAGAAGAGTTCCCTTTTACAATAGAAGCGGTAGTTTACTTGAGCGAGTTTCCATTTTCAAGAAAGTTGCGAAAGAATCCATTGTTTACGTTTGCAACATTGGCCCTTGTGAAAACTTCATGTCGACTTGCCCTTTATGCGAATATCAAGTAGTGTGTAATATGGAGAGAAGTGGAAGTTGGAAAATATTCAGCTTTGTTGCTCACGTTAAATCACACCAGATGAAATGCCTGAAACTTGCAACAAAACGACGAAAAACTACTCTTGAATTAGAGCCGTTGACCGGAATGTCTACGTATGGAGCACCTTATGAGGACTCGACATATGAAGCTTTGGAGGATACCCAGGAGGATACAGTTATAACTCTCGCAAATACCAGCACCAACAATCAGTCATCAAATGATGATGAGGACACTGAGCCGTTTCGAGACATACTTCGCAGCCATTTATTCGGCCTGCAGGCACTAGCACCGAGACAAACATAAACAAAACTATTGATTTTCTTTCGGAAAACCTACTTGCTTGGATTCACTTGCTCGAATTAATCAAATCAAATTTGGACACTGTTGCCAGAAAATAAAAGGGTAGCTCGAATATAAATATCATGGCTGCCAGACATCAATATGACTGCTCGCGATTCGAGTAAAAATCGGTGACGATGACACGCGATTACGCGATGAATTTCGCGATTCATAATACTGTTGCGATTAATGGCGATAGAGGAAGCGATGGTTTTTTTTTTTTAAATTTGATAAGGATTTGCAGCGATCCAATATGCAATCGCAAAGTGGCGTACCCCTCGGGTCAATCAATAAAACTGATTCTGCAGTTCTGTAGATTTTCCGCAGCTGCTTATAAATTAGTCACTAAATAAATTCAAAATTTAAAGCTAAATATACAGTCCCTCCACAATACTGAGTTCTCTAGAGATTTGCTTTTGTTATCATATTTTTCTCAACTCAGTAGTAATTATTTTTAGGTGTGTGTGGAAAGGAGAATAAGTCACTTAGAAAAAAGTTCTGAAATTAAATGCTCACGACTGTTATTGACAATAATGGAATCGTTTATCGTTACACTGCAGCAGACAAAATTCACGCTACTTGTGAACGTCACTCGAAGTAAACACAAAATTTGGGGTTGCCAAAACCTACAGACAAAATATCTCAATTGGCCGTGTAACCAAAATAACTTTCATTCTCTCCGCGCGTCTCTTAATAACATAGTCTCTGGTATATATGACAGTCTCTTTATCTCGATATTCTCTCTATCTTGATGATTCTGTATGTCTGTAGTCCTTTGAAAATATTTGTGAGCAAATAACCTTCCATCTGTCGATGAAAAAACGGCGAAAAACCAGTTTCACCTGTGTTTGGAGCAAGCGTTCGAGATTTGCTTTGGATACGGGATACACAAAAACACTTTTGCAACGCGAAATGCTTCTAGGATCGTTCTAGCAGGCAAGTCAATTTCTGATCTGAATGTCGATCTCTCCCTATCTCGATGGTCCCTTCAATATCGAGTTTCATCCTGTTTACCTATAAATTAATGATAACCGCGATTTTTGTCTTTTAACAATGCAATATGCGTTGAAACAATGCAGATGCACCTTCACAGTTATTAGATATTACAATGTTTTTCTATATAAGACGGTTTTTTTACGACGATTTTTTAAATAACGCGGTTTTTTACGACGATTTTTGAAATAACGCGGTCTTTTTTTACGACGATTTTTGAGATAACGCGTTTTTTTTACGACGATTTTCGAAATAACGCGTTTTTTTGCACGGTTTTTTTACACGGTACGTATCCCCCGTGTAAAAAAAGACTTGAGTGTATAATAACGGTATTAGACACTTAATACTATCACAATGCGGAACATAGTATTCTAATACTACATCATGCACTTAAATTCATAATACTGCTATTAAATTTAATGCTAGATTAAGATTAAGTTACTCATGTTATCAAAAAACAATGAACTATCGGTATTGTAATTCCAACGCGCTTGAGCCTCCCAAACGAACTAGATAAAGATAAATAATGTTCCACCTGGAATCAACGGGGTCAACATTGATATTAACCCGGGTAGAAGAGAATTGCACATGAATGACAAATTTTACCATTCATACAAAATAACTAAATGGCAAAATAAGACATTAGTTTGTTTGAGATAAGAGTTAAAACAACAGAAATAATAACTGAAATAGTTCGAGGGAATTTCTATGAAATAAGAAATTTTGCCATTATAAGAACAAACTAAGAACAACATATTTACAAAAGAAAAATTGCATAATGAGTTATTCCTGAGGTGTTGATAACATAAAAATAACACAATGAGTTGTTCTTTAGAAGATCTTAATAATGGTAAATTTAATTGTTAACGCTAAACAGCAAAATAAGGCTAATTCTAGTTTTTAAATAGGAATAACTGATGAATGGTAAATTCTCTTTCTCGTTTTTCTCAGTTTCAATCAAATAACTATTTAAATGCAAACAAAACCATTTTATGTTTACATTTACTTCAAACCTCACATTTGCTTTAAAGGAAATTTGTTAAAAACATCAAATAAAGAATAAAAACAATAGCCGTTCATCGGCGGTCATTAATCAATAAAAATGTTCACTGCTACTTCGGTTGTGCGCCGCGGAGTGCGGGAGTGTGGACCACCACAGTGGCAATATGTGTTTAGACCCTCCTCGATATAGAGACACCCACACCCGCTGGATGCAAGAGAAACCGACGACAAACTGAAAAAATTTTAAAAAAAACAAATAAAAAATTATAATATTAATTTTTTTATTTTTTTTTTCCTTTTATGTACGTCTCACTTTTTCCGTTCCGCCTGTGCGGGTCCCGTGGGCGGCGGTTTCCCCCGTCTCTGTTTCTTTCTTGCGCCTTTGGGGTGTTGGTCGGGGTTCCGGCGGGGGCTGCCCCCCCACCGGCGCTGGGAAGAAAAGGAAAAAAAGCTGTCAAAAAAGCGCTCCGCGTCTTCCGGGAATTCCACGCCCCCCGCTCCCGGATATTCTGCACTCCGGTAACTCCTGGCGTCTGTTCATCACTAGAGACTCCTGAAGATGCATATTCAATGCTCGCAGCCTTGTGTTCTCTTCCTTGAGTTTTTTAATTTTAGCATCCCGATCGTCAATACGGCGCCACAACTCCTTGATGACTTCATCCGAGTTATGGCTTACATGTGTCTTCCGAAAACCTTCGAGCAGTGTTTTTCAGCAGCTGGTGTTGGCGGCGTGGAGATAGTTTTCAGATGGTTTCAAAACGTCCGTGGGGCCACGGGATGTTGATGTAATGGTATTATGTCTCGATGGTGGTTCTGCAGTGCTGATGAGCGTCATGGCGACGTGATGGTTCTACGATCCTGATACGGACGGGGACGTACCACCATGCCCTTGCCGATCCAAAAGAAAAAAAATTCTTCTTCTTCACCTGAACGTCGGACCTGATCCTACGTATCATTTTCGGTTCACGTTCCCCGTTCGGCGGCACCACCTCCTGCTCCACCTCAAAACAAATCCTGTTGTTTTTTAACAGCACCGTGACGGAGGGGCGGGCGAGTTTTCTTTTCGGTTCCTCCTCCGCCTTCAAAACCACCTGCTGCTTCTGTAATGGCAATGAGGTTAGAATAAAATTACAATACAAAATTTAAGTCCATACCATTTTGCCAAGATTCGCCATATTTTTCGCATTCGCTTTCTTCGCTGCTAGCTTTTCTTTTTAATTTCTAGGCGGGCGACCCATTTTTGTTGATTTTTTAACTAAAATTTACAAAGTTAACTGGTAATAACATCAATTTAACGGACCACCAAAATTTTATTACACTCGACCGAGCAGTTGACAATGAAAGGATCCAAAAGGTATCGTTGTTGTCAGTGACAGATGATATACACTGAAAAAAATTTAAACCTTCGAATCCAATTTTTTTAAAACCGCTTTGCGCTGATTTGAAAACGTACAAATTTCTGTTGGAAAATCAAAAAGTTTGATTAAACCCTTTCCTTAAAAAATAATCGCTCTCGGTAATAGCTTTTTCCTACGATTTTTATTTCGATTTTAATTTTTAATTTTAATCCGGTGCAGAAAAGTAAAACGTTAAAGGAAATTCTCATTTTATTACAAAACCAATTTTGGTAGCTTCAAAACTTGGAGGAACTGTTATTTTTACTTTTACGTAATTCGCAACACTAAAATACTGTAGAAAAGGATAGGACAAGAAACGGTCAAGGAATGCTTATGATGTCAAAATCTGGTCTGAAGCTGAAAAGTAGATCCGTTTTATTGCGTCTGATAACGTCTGCAGTGTAAACTAAATGGAGCTGTCACTTATGCTTACGGAATAATATTCCGTTCTATTATTCCGTAAGTCACAGTGACAATTTTCCCATTGTTGTTGTAATTACTTTGGTAATAAAGGGAAATTTTCTTTGACCGCTGTACTTTTCATTACCGTACTATACTTTACGGAATAATCGAACGGAATATTTTTCCGTAAGGAAAAGTGACAGTTTCATTTAGCCTACACAGCAGACGTTATCAGAAGTTATGAAACTGCCCTGTTTTCCAGCTGCGGACCGCTAAAGTAGTTTTGGCAGGAAAACATTCCTTGATCGTTTCTTGTCCTATTCTTGTTCCCGAAGTAGCCTTATTGTATTTCAAAAATTAAGTTAAAATTGGTCATACATTGAGTCATCCTACTTAAAATCTAATATAATATAAGTACGATTGAATATATAGGGGGAAGATCAATTTTAACGCAGGTATTACTGGCATCCATATAAAATTTATATGTGAATTTGATTCAGTGTATCAGACCGGAATTGTGGCCTAACATTTATTTAGCAGCATTTTTTTAATTTTCGGTCTATACTTTAGAATGTGAGCTTATCACCGGTATCTTCTTTTTTTCAACTTGGTTTCGAGTATAAAAACAATGTATTCAATACTTTATAAAATAAAAATAAATTGATAAAACAAAATTTATAGACAGAGAAAAAATGATCCGGATGGTTGCTCAAATTTTCACTGGTTATATTTGTTCAGTTATAATGTTACGCTAGACTGAACTACATCTTTCAAAACAAGTAAACAGAATCGACAAGATCACCGGCATCCTTTTCTAAATTGTTGATAAGATAATCAAACAAGACAAGTATTATGAGTGCGCGGCGAAGACGTCAGTTTTTCTTATCAGCCGAACATTATGGACAGAAATATGTTAAAAAGGTACGTAGGTATATGGGATACAAATGAGATGAAATCTTTGTGATGTTCTTATTACCATGCTATTTGCAGCCAAAAAGTAACATACAGAAAAAGTCTTTCAACGAGTCCACATATTTCTTGGAATCTGCGAATAACTCTGGTGGTCTGGACAATGAAATCGGGACCGAAAATTGTATGTTTGATGAACGAGGTGAAAGGCTAACAAAAACCCGGAAAGGCGTCGACGATAATACTTCAAATATGGCAGACATATCAGATAACGCATCTTCCGAATTCGAGGCGGAGCAATCAGAAAACGACCTGAATTTTGAGGAATTAGATGATGAAACAGAAAATGTAGCTTATGAGAGAGAACTGGATCAATTAGATGACTTTTGAGAAGTTTGTTGATGAGCCAGAAAGCGTTCCGGAGGCAAGAGTTTTTCATGATTTGATAACCAATTATTACACTTCTCGCAAAGTTTATGATAAGCGCCAGAAATCCATTGGTATTCAGAGGATTCTCACGTCGTATCATGGTAATTCGTTCACGAAAATCAACACCCATTGTTGGCAGGTAGGTGGCGGAGGGATTTTTCTCCAGAATAGTGGCGCTGATGTGAGTGTATGCATGAGTACTTACTTTAAAAAGGCAAGAACCGAAGTCTTTGGTTACCAATAGCTTTCTGGACATTATCATATATTATGCGTGACTTTTAAGTGATGATTTAAAAGATTTTATAACGTTTGCTGTATTCGTTTCAGTTATTTTCAGTGTCCAACAGAAAACTTTTTACTGCAAAATCAGACTTAATAGTAGACGATATTTTGCTCATGGTTCTGAACTACTACGTCCGACATGGCCTGACGCAGACTGCGGTGGAAGATCTATTGAAAATGTTAAACGCCATTTCAGGGATAAAACTGCTTCCTGAAACTTTTTCCACCTTTATTTCTTATTTCAAAACGAACCCTTACAACTCATCCCGGATATTCTACTTTAAAAAATGCCAGTTTG
This sequence comes from Aedes koreicus, assembly GCA_024533555.2. Lineage (NCBI taxonomy): Eukaryota > Metazoa > Arthropoda > Insecta > Diptera > Culicidae > Aedes > Aedes koreicus. Next base: position 17,661 of record JAHHFK020005377.1, read on the forward strand.
ACTATGGTCCAACAGCTTCTAGCTTGAATACAGGGTGTACTATCTGCGAGTCTAAGGAGAAGGATTTTTTCATATCAATTCCCATCGAGCCGCAAATACGAGAGCTAGTGATTAAACATAAATCTAAGATTGAAGAATCGCCGACATTATGCGTGGTAGATATGCTCAAAAAGTTCTCCAGCAAGACTCTGGGACTCTGTCTCACGTTAAGCGCTAATACCGACGGGGCAGCCACTTTCCGATGCACGGCGCAAAAGCCATTATATCCTGTGTTTATTATTTTGAACAATCTACCTCCTCAAATGCGGTTTTCAAAACATAATTTGATCCTTGCTGGTATATGGCTTTCAAATGGCGAACCAAATACGAATCTTTTATTTAAATACCCATGCCTCGAACTATTACAATTAAAAGTGAATGGGATTACTATCGGTTCTACCACATATTCAGTTTCATTATTGCAAGTAAATTTGGATTCGGTAGCAAGATGTTAAGTGCAGTATATGAAGCATGATTGTATGGGTGCACGTATTGTCTTCATCCTGGAGAATTGAAAACTACGAACAATTCGAGATGTTATCCGTGCATGGATAAAGTTCCCGAACGGGAAGACTATCAGACCAGGCTGTTAATGGAAAATGTATCGACCACTGGTGTAGAAGAGCTCGGAGTGACGGGAAAAACTGTTTTTGCTTTTCTTCCTAACTTCGACACTATCGACTGCTTTCCGCCAGATTACATGCACTTTGTTTTACTGGGAGTAATGAAACAACTGTGGAGCCTATGGACGGAAAGTGAGAATAATAAGGAGCCTTATTATGTCGGAAACCGCGTGATTCCAATTGAACACAGAATTTTGAGCTTTCGACCGCCAACTGTTTTCCCGAGGAATCCAAGGCAATTGAAAGAATACAAAAAATTCATAGCAAATGAATGGGAGCCTATACTTCTCCATTACTTATACCCAGTGCTAATCGATATTTTGCCTCAGCAATACATGGATCATGTTATGTTGCTGTCATCATCAATTTATCAGCTCCTGGATCCAAAATTGAATGAATCAATTATTTCTTATTGTGAAATGAAAATGAACTTGTTTTTGCATCAATTCGAGGAGCTGTACGGTAAAGATAACATGTCGTACAATGTTCATTTACTGGGTCATTTGATCAAAGCTGTTCGCAACTTCGGAGCTCTATTCAATTTTTCACTGTTCCCTTACGAAGCAGGTATTATTCATAACAACAAGTTTTGTAGTATTTGATATTACACACTTTTGAATTTTAAGGTAATGGAATGCTGCAAAGCTTTCGTACTGGAACCAGAAAACCAGTATTGCAAATAGAACGAAAGTACTATATGAACAAGTTATGTCAACATCCAAATAATGATGCCAACCCACGTGTTCAACAATGGATTCACTCTATGTGGCTAAAACCACAGTTTCCGGCTCAATTTGATCCAAATTTGCTATATACTTCAAATCACTAAGTTATATTTGACGGGGATGTAGCTGGGAGTTTGTTTAGGACGCACAAAAAAAAAATTAAAAAATGTTTTAAATTTTGTAAAAAAAAATGCCACGGCTGCCGTCGTGATAACAATCGTGGATTTTATGGAAACTTCTTTATATTTTTTAAAATATTTTTGTTGTGAGAGACCAACAAACACCTTTTGTGGTTTTTGGTTGGGTGGGGCATTTTTTTTAATTTTTTTTTTTTGTCACCGGGCGTTTTTTTTGATGTTGTATATAATGTCAATCTCAATTGAATAATTTAAATATACATATAAAACTTACTGATGAAAATGAAAAATGAAAAAAAAAAATGAATCTAGAAGGCTCTGCCCACGGTCGGTTGGCTTTTCAAGGAGCTGTCAATTTTTTCCCGTTTTTTTTGCGAATTTATTTTTCAAAATTGTTGTTAGAAGTGATTTTTAAATTATGTGTTCGCTTAAATGAAACGTTTTTGTCATGAAAGAGTGTTTCGAGATGAAGAAGTCTTAAGAATAAAGAGAAAAACTGTGCAGTGTTCAAAAATCTTGTTCACAATAGAGAAGACGTGAAACGTGGTCTCGTGCTATGTAGGTGCGGAGGAAACTTACATTTTTTTCCCGGATTGTGTCTTGGCTATTTATAATAAGGAAAGGAGAAGTCCCTTCCGAACCAATATAGTTTCCCGTCGGTCGCATTCACCAGGTTCCCCGGAAGAGCAGCTAAACAAGGACGTTGGTAACAGTGCACCTGGTTACCTGGCTGCAGTGATGATATTGCTGGTTTGAGAAGTTCTTGGAGTAGGATTTTTTCACGTAACCTGCAGAAGGCCATTTACATCAACAAAATTGGATGTAGTTAATGGAATGAATATGAGAAGACAAGGACAGTAATGACATTGAACAGATAAGTACTACCTATTTTAAATAACTGTGGTGATCTGATGGCCTTATTAACGCCATAAGAAAGTGAAATATAATTGTTGCAAAATGCAACCTTGGTCCACCCCCACCGCTCTAGAACATCCACCTAAGCAGCGTCTGACATGCACGCCCGCAAGCGCGTGTGTGTTTGTGGGTGGGGGAGATGGTATCGGCGGGTCCTTTTTCTCTTTTCAGAAAGCGAGTATTGGCGCTATAACCATAAGCCATAAAAGGCTAAGACAAGAGTTAATGCTCATGTTTCAACCGACAGACAAGCTTTCACGCAAGAAGAACCTGGATACAAGTAGGAAACGCGTGTGTTCCAGCCCAAAAAAAGCGGACAACAAAGGAGTGCATTAACTTTCTTAGCTTCGTCACTCCCAACGATCTATATACATATAAATATACATACGCTTTCTCGCCAAAGTAAGCCTCCCGCACAATCCCTTCCAACTTCCAACTCCAGATGTCTATGAAGGTAGCATGAGTTCTCAGCATCTTCTTAAGTAGACATCTAATCAACACTTCCCTCCCTTCCCTTACTGATCATAAGGACCTGGCCAGGTGTTGTGCAAAGAGAACGATGGATGAAGAGCCTGTCACACCCAAGGCAGCTCTTGTGGCGCTTCCATCGTCTCTACAACAGCCAACCCAGGATTATGTATGGTCGGAAATTGCTATGCTATTGCTATGCTATCGGCTATCTTAGTTCGGTGCTACCGCAGCAGGCTGGGGAAGGAAAATGAGCGACTGTGAATTGACGCCGTCAGTTGTGAGGAAGAAAGAGCAGAAAAATCAGATTTATTCAACGATTTCTCACGCCAAGGTGTTGCTCCACGTGATGATGACTAGAAGTCAGTTTTCACCCAGCGGCAGTCGGACAATAAAACACCATGCGGTCACATTAAAACTTGACGTGAAAGAGTGCGATCGAGATAGCGTTCAAAAGTTCGCACCGAAAAGTTGCTCAAAATAGATTCGAGCGGATTCCTGAGAAAACATGATGCCGTGATTATGTGTCACGACAATCGATTATAGCGTGAAAGGCGTGATGTCTCGGACTGCGTACTCGAAGAATGACATCCGGGGAAGCTCAACTGATATTGAAAGAGTCTATGCTTGACAACAAACTGTTCAAAAAGTCAAACTACACGTCGACCTTAGACTGAATTAGCTGCGTGAAGGCACAATCTATTATACGCATTTGTTTACTGTCAAACGGTCGTTACAATTTTTAACATCCCATCCCTCTCCTAGCGATCCCTTGGCTCCCTTTGCACACTCAGATTACCACAGAAAACTGTTTGCCAAAACATTAAGCAGCAAATAAATCTACACGAACGATCTCCCACCGGGCCCCCGTCGGGTCGGGGAAAGAAAAAACACCACATCTAACTCCGGTTTGGCCTGTTTTTAATCTCCATTTCACCGCCTTCTTTAGGGTAATTTGTTTTATTTTTTACTGACACACTGCTATCACTGCTGGCTGCCACCACCGGTTGGTCGGACCCTCCCACCCATATTTAGAAGACGTCCGAGTAAACAAGTGTGTCGTACGCACAATCACCCATCCCATCAAACCACCCCCGCTTTCCGGTTCTAATGTTCAACTCGGATGGTCCAGCGGCCGGCAGCTAGATTCTTCCAAAATTAGACCGTGACAAAAGCATCGGCAGCACCTGCTTAGTGTTGTTGTGTTCGAACGGCCAAGGAAACAAACGAAATCTTTAAATTTTCCCACTGGGAAGCGTGCTCATTTTCGGGCACAATTTAGTGCTGTAATAGAGCTCATAAACATTACGTTCCCCGGGTGTGAGATCGTTTGTTTTTTTAGGAGGTGCTACTAATGAACAGCGCGCGAACAAGTGATTTAGTGCGAGACGGTAACTTGTTGGATGGAGAGTTGTTTGTTCGGCGGAGCAAATTTACTTCGATCCAAATTGCATGCATTATCAATGGACGCTTCATTTGTTCGGCAATGAACTCAACAGGTGTTTTCGTAATGCTTAAGGTTCGAGGGAGGGTAATACTTATTGGCGATCTTGAAACTTGAAGCCGAGAAGACGTTTAACAGCTTTCTGGGCGAGCTGAATTGAATATTTCTTGCGAGAAACCATAGATTTAAATGGCTTTCAACATCGTTCAAACAAACTGGAAATTTGAAAAAGCATTCAGGGTTGTTTTGAGTTCCATTATTATTACTCTCCTGGTATTGAAAAAATATCTTCCAATTACGATTCGAAATTCGAAAAAAGAGAAACATTTGAACCCAAAAACATTTGGGTCTTTATGAATACGTTTTATTTCTTAGAATTCAATGTAACAGGTGTAGATCCAAATAACAATTTTAGTTTTATTCCAGCCATTAAAGCACTCCTCCCGGTTTTGTTGATAAAACTACATTCAAAACTGGTTTGTCTACCAACACCTCCTCTATGCTTCTTTAAAGCCGAAATTTTTACAATGTGGCCTACTCTACAGACGGTTGTGAAAACAAGTTCATAAAACCTTTATAAGACCATAAAGATTTTCAAAATGTGTTTGACCACTTGAGAACCTTCATAAAACCTATTGGCTGCCATGAAAACCCGCATACGGCCAAATGGCCACAGCTGTCAAACTTCATTGTAATATCTTGGTATGTTTTTGTTGTTCTGCTTTGTTCGATTTTCTGCTCTTCTGATTCATTTAGCAGTAAATCATATCTAAGAAAAAAGTACTACGGGAAATTTGGTTTGATAGTAAAATACCCAAAACAAATTGAGTTTTTTGATATGCCGGGGGTACACGTTGCGAGTACGAAAATTTGGAGCGTCACGAAACATGCTTAGGTTTTGAAAGTTAGTAACTAGTCATTTCATGACCGATTTTCAAAATTTTTGCACCGATCGATCACAAAATCTTTTACCCATCAATTGTTGAAAACTATTAATTTTTAAATAAAAAACTATTGAAATTGTTATAAATATAAAAAAATGAATTTCATCGAACTGTCCATATAGACATAGAAACCATAACCGACTGGCGTGAAAATTTGTATGCGGTTGTATGGGACCAGGCAAGCTTCTTATGATGGTTTAAGACTCCACCCCTCCCCCCTCTCCCTATGGCATGGGGGGCTCTCATACAAATGAAAAACAAATTTCAGCATAATTCGAGAAATAATCAAGCAAATGGAACCAAATTGGCATGTGCCAGTTTTTGAAGGCAAGAAAAGTTTCTATGGCAATTTGAAAAAAAAAAAAGAGAGAGGGGGGGGGGGGGCTCCATACAAAATGAAACTGGAACTTCTAATAACTCAAGAACTAATCAAGTAAATGGAACCAAATTTGACATGTGGAAGTACTTGAAGGCAAGAAATGTTTCTATGGTAGATTGAGACCCCTCCCACCACTAGAGGGGAGTGGGCTCCCATACAAATGAACCAGGAACTTCTGAATAACTCAAAGAACTAATCAAGTAAATGGAACCAAATTTGGCATGTGGAAGTTTTTGAGAGCCAAATCATGTTTCTACTGTGGATTGAAAGTTTCCCCCCCCTCCCCTCTGGGAGGGGAGATGCTCACACACACGAAACTCAAAATTCAACCAAACATGAGAGTATATCATATTTTTTATTCGATACATTATAAATGTTACATAATATGATTCAGTATTGAAAATCACTAAGGTCATTTGATGTGTGCTTATTTGCAATCACAGTTTCTGCTCATTTGATGGCATGTGATAATTTCTGTTTGATGGCATGTGAAGTGTGAAGTTTATTGGTAATATTATCTTCGAATTCCAATTAGTGTTTAAAAGTGTTTCTTGGGTTCTAGTGCGATGGATAGAGTCCATACCATTCGATAAGAAACAAATTATTTTTTGAGGAAGTGTAAGTAAAATGTCGCAGCATATGGCTGCAAACTATATTAGTGAGTTGCTCAAGCTTTAAGCTTCAGCTTCATGACGAATTGAGGCTGCACTAGCTGTTCCCCTGACACCAAAACGGCCCCTTTCAAGGCCTCCAAAATAACTGGAAAAAGAGAATTGTTCGAAATGGGCGGTTGCAAAATATCGTATGTCGAAGTCATAGTGTTTTCGACATTTGCACATTTTGCAGTGTTGTACACATAGGCCTAGAAGAAATCGTATGCAATTGGTGGTGGATAAAGCCAGTCTCTTGGGTAAACATGTCCTAAATGTCTACCCGCATAAACAATTACCATAAAGCACCTAACCACCAATTCGGGTTATCATCAACTGTAACCGGTACGATCGAAGTGTGCTTTGCTAGACGATGGAAGCAAATTTTTTTCTCCCGTCAAATTTCCGAATTTTAATCCAATTTTGTTTATTATCGGTATTGTTTGCCAATTTGAAGAAAGCCGGAAGCATGGACTGCGATAATTAGTGAATCCGAAAACAAAATATTCTAACGCGAACAAAATAAATGGAAAATTGGTGATATAAAACATTTTTCGGTACCTAAGACAAATTAGATCTGAACATTGAAGTTACACTCACGGGCGTTAAAGTGCGGTTAAAGGTTAGTCTCAAACTGTAGGCAGAAGTCTGGCTGACTGGAGATTCGGAACAACCGGCCCATCCAGGCGCCCAAGCGCGTAACCAGACCAGTGTTTCAACTTTTGTAGTGCATTGGGTGTGTCGCTGGACAACAGTGGGAGAATAAAGCGATACGGTTCAAAGTCTGTTGGTCCTTGGGTTAACGAAAGAGTGATAAAATGCGCGAACGCCTTTCTTGGAGGAATTGGCTATTTTCAGGTGTGAAAATTATTTGCATGTGATAGTGCGCTTTGATTCTGGAGTTTTCTCTTCTTTTTTTTTTTTTTTTGCTTCTCGCGTGTGTAATTATGCCAAACTGGATGAAAAGATAGTGATTTAATTGTTGTGGGGAAATATAACAACAGCAGAAAAAGAAGAATAACAAATTTCCGGAGAATCGTTGGACTTCTCTATAAACCTGACAAGTGGATATTTTCAGCGGCTTAAAATTATGTTTTCAATTAATTAAAATTTTGTAAAAAGTGCAAGGATAAGTGCAGTTGGCTATAAAAATAATTAAACGTTGATTTATGCAAGCAGCTACTTTTGTCACGAAGATGACAAGCCGTGTATACATCGTCAGTGAAAAAAAAACCACTGTTATAATTGTGTGGACCTCTGCTATTCAAGCTGGTAGTGGTGGAACAGGATTTTCATTTTCTACTACGCCAACGATTATGCCAACTACTCTGTATGGTCATTTCCAACAAACCCGTGAAATGTAATAACGGAAAACGAAATGATTGATGACGTGATGTGCATAAAAATTATAAGATTTTGACAGAAGCAGCACTATAACTCTATTACAACTGGATTTTATATATGGTCCATTTTCGAGGTAAGAGCTTCCCATCTGTTTTCTTTTGTTTTTGTTTTTTTCGCAGCCTTTATGTTTTTGCAAACATACTATCATGGGCGACAAAACCAGTGCTATCATGAATCTATCAACAACGTTAAAACAAATTCTTGTGTGTGAATATTTGGTAGGTATTCTCTGATTTTTATACTAAATAGGATTTTAGTATGTGTGTGCTTGAGTGGGTGTACGTGCGAGCGTGTGCGCGTGTGTAAGTGTACGTGTGTCCTTCTTCTCTTTTCAGAAAGCGAGTAATGGCGCTATAACCATAAGCCATAAATGGCTAGGGCAAGAGTTAGTGCTCATGCCCCAACCGACAGACTACCTCCGACGCAAGAAAAGGCACTACATCCATGGCTTTGGAGCCTGGATACTAGTAGGAAACGCCTGTGTTCCAGCTCAGAAAAGCGGTCAACAAAGGAGTGCATTAACTTTCTTAGCTTCGTCACTCCCAACGACCTATATAAATATACATATGCTTTCTCGCCAAGGAAAGCCTCCCCACAATCCCATCCAACTTCCAACTCCAGATGTCTATGAAGGTAGCATGAGTTCTCAGCATCTTCTTAAGTAGACATCTAATCAACACTTCCCTCCCATCCCTTGCTGATCATAAGGACCTGGCCAGGTGTTGTGCAAAGAAATCGATGGATGAAGAGCCTGTCATACCCAAGGCAGCTCTTCTGGCGCTTCCATCGTCTCTACAACAGCCAACCCAGGATTGTGTATGGTCGGAAAATGCTATGCTATGCTACATTTCAATTGGATCTTCCCTGTTTTTCCTGACTCAGGAGCGGTAGCTGTTGGACCGGTTGGGGTAGAAGCGGATTGGTGTGGTAGAATCGGCGTCGAGCGGCGAATAGTGACCATGGCGGCAGTAAGTTGGAGTGTATAAGTGTGGGTTTTGTGAAATCTCGGTGGATTTGCCAAACTTTTCAGGATGCCTGCGGACAGACAGACGCGAAGCCTCAGAGCTCTGCCCTTTAAAAATTTACAGCATTTCTTGCCTTTCGGAATCAGCTGAATGAGGATCATGTGTAGTAGATACGAGTGCTTATGGTGTTTTTCATTTGCATGGATATGTGCACTGTTGTATGAATGTTTCATGGTAGAGGGGAGGGGGGGGGGTCGTCAGGGCATCCGATTGAAGCGGACTGGATGAGGAGAATGGGGCCCTTCCAACTCCCCATTTCTATCAGTTGGTGAATGTGGGGCTGGCTCTTCTCGCCGCCCATTGGGACATCCTCATGTTGGATGGCTTGCTCCTTTGACCGGTTGCTCAGTCTTGTTGTTGGAGGGAGGTTCTTTATGTCCCTGTGGGGGTGTATGGGTGATGTTGCCTGTCGATCCGCCCAGCCCGTTTTTGGCCCTTCATACAGTGGCATGATTGGGATGATCAGTGGTTGTTGGAGCTTGATCAGGTCTAACAAAGAGGAGAGCCCATTGCTGTCGGACTTGGTTTCCGTGCTACAATGGGTGGTAATACATATCATACATACATCATACATATCATGACCTTCACATTTCAGTTTACATTCATCGACTAATGGATGAGCTGTATAGAGGTATATAGCTGCATCTTATTTTTAAGTGGATGTCATTGTTATTTTCACTACTAAAAACAATCATAAATAAATTTTATCTGCTTCATGCTTGCTTGCTCAGTAATAACGAAATCCTGTTCACAGACGGATTTTTCGAACGGCACTGCAAGCGGCACCATGTTTCATTGCGAATTCTATGTCTGAAAGTTCAGGGTTTACTTCGATGCTTCTCAACACTTTCCAATTAATCTGACGATCGCAAACTCCACTACGACGCTTCGTTTGAGCTGCTCCGGCTGCGTTACTCCGCTCGCGAACACGCTAGAACTCATCACACGCGGTGTCCCTTTTTTGCTATAGACTAATGTACAAAAGAAACTAACCTCACTTTTCACCATGGGAGTATAAAATATAGAAACAGCCATCGTGTCCTCCGTCCTTTTCTCTCACATGCGAATTTCTGAACACAAGGCAAATCTGAGGTGTGACGTCACTGTGATTTGTCACACCTGGCCACGTTGAAATTTCAAAGTAAGTCTGTATGAATAATTGTCTACTCTCGTCTTCCAGCTGGAAGCTTACTTGCTGCACGAAATGAGGTTCTTGATCACCGGAAGGGGACTGCTTTATAATTTGCTTTGGAATATGATTATATGTGAAATTCTTGCGTGAGGAAGAAGTGAACCTCTTTTAACCGAATTACTATATAACCAAGATAATAAGAAGACCTTTATTAGTGGGTTGAGTTATTTCCTTTAAATTCCGTTATGATTAATAACAACCCTAGTAATTAACAACAAAATAAACCTACAGATTAAAGCTAAATATGTACAACATTTTTTTCGAGCCTCGAATTGCCAGGGACACCAAATTGTAAATACGGAGATGTTAACTATTCAAGAAAAAAATTAATTGGCAAAATTTACAGCTTGAACTTGTATTCGACGAAAAAAAAAGACTATTCTTCAAATATCCCATTAAAAAAAAAGGTTGCAAACAATGTCTTTGCTTCAAAATGGGCAGGAAAATATGCTTGCAGTATAATTCGTCTGTGAAATTTCTGCGGAAGAACGAACCAACTTCCGTTTAAAAAAAATCATCGAGATCCAAGTGATTTACTTTCTGTAAAACCGTATTACTCACTGCAGCATTAATTTAAGCTCATTCGCTATTTACAGACCGAATGAACCCATCGAAAAAAATAAATAACGTAACATTCACCTCTTTATTTTATATCCCCGAAAGCAGAGTTTAATCACACCAATTAATGCTGAACTACGGCTGACACCAAAGGACTGGTTTTATCACGAAACAAGTGAAATTTCCTCTTCGGGATACGATTTCCGCTTCGCTGGAACTTCACCGTGCACAGCAACTGAATAAAACAAACCCAAAAAAAAAAACCAACCTCAACAAAGATCCGACCCGGGTGGCTTCCACTGCAACCACCAAGTAATTATAAACCACAGTCCGTGAAATTTTTATTCTCATTTTAATTTTAATTCCAGCGTAACATATCACTGATGCCACAAGCTCCCGCCGCCTATGCAGATGCTGCTCCGTTTCGGAGTATTTTTATTTCCTTTCATATTTTATACTTTTACCGTTCGTCCTTTCAGGTGAGTGCATTTTGGCGTCCCCTAGTGCCATTATTCGGTTCGGAGCGATTTTTTTTTGTTTGTTATTGTTTAACCACGCGCACGCACGGGACCATTAATCTTGTGAAAGGAACCGAGAATTGCCCCAATCTCTGCGGAATATATCCAACATGCCTGTCAGCTGTCTAAATGCCTTGTTTAAGGTCGATCAAATTGCTCGGATTTACATGAGCGTGAATTCAAAACACCGAAACCTTTACGACCCGGCTGCTGCGATGGATTTAAGGAGAAAGTGGGTGCAATTTGTTTTTTTTTAACCACTGGAAAATGGATTCTCTAAGAGGGGAGAAAAAAAATCTCCGCCTTGCAGCTGGGGTCTATCAATCAATCCGGTCGGTCGATGCAAAGTTCATCAATATTGTTCGGCGCTAGAGCCGGTGCCGGTTGATTGATGAATGCGACGAGTTTTGGGCAATACCCTAAACATGACTCGGTCGCCGCCATCCTGTGTATGAATTTGTACTTTTTTTTTCTGATCGATGCCTGATTGATTGAGTTGAGGGTACATCATGTGCAGAGAGTTATTATTCACGACTCACGCCCCTCCCGCAGAACAGCTCCCAATTGATGAAACTTTAATCCACGCAAATGCCTCCATTAACGCAGCATGCGGCAAATTCGTAGCGCTCCCGAAATTCCTCACAAGTCACAATTGCTGTAAGCATATTTTCATTATTATGCTTTCCATTACGCCTCCTCCAAGCACATCCTTCGAGCACATCCGGTCCAGCATGGCGGAAAAAATGGCAGCAACTCGGGAAAGAGTGCCTAGGCGGTTATCTTCGAAACGCGAGTGCGGGCAAGGAGTAGAAGCTAAACATGTTGGTGGTACACGGAAAATGTAATTTACTGGAAATGAAATTGTTTGATTGATTACTATAAAAAATAGATTATTAGGAGAAGAAAGGTCCTTTAAAGCGGTCAACTCACTTTTGGTTTAGTTTTTGTTAGTTTTGTTTGGAGAACGGACGACCAAAAATTTTTTTTTTTTTTTTCAGAAAACAAGAGGAAACTCTTTCCAGTGTGCAGAAGCTAAAATTTTCGCTCCCTTTCACTCGATCTTATTTGTAGAGACCAACAGCAGGACAAACACCGGAGGCAGTAATGTAGCCGTAATGAAATAAAATTCCATTCCATTACGGATTCCCCCCTCCCGTCGAGGGATGGGACACAGTTCCTTCATATTATAAGAAGTTATGATGAGAGTAACTGGAGCCTAACGGAGGCTCGGTGGGCCGTAAATCAAACAAAATATTTAATACCGTTTGGCTCGATATTAAATATGATGAAGCCAGATGGTTCAATTTGATAATCTAAGCTCCAGTTTTCAGTGGGAGGTCGGCTTCGGATAAGGTTTTGACTAGTTGTGGCGGGGATGTGTTTTATGTTCCAAGTTCTAATGGAACAAAAAACTCAAGATATTTTGTGAACTGGGTGTTCGTTTCATTTGCAACGTTTAAACAGTGTCTAACAATTAGAATTTGATCATGTTTATGTTTGTCAATAGCTATTTTCCACTTAAAACAGTACTGTTTCATCGGAAAATAGGAAGTCGTTTGTGCCGTATCACAAAATTACTGCAGGAACTGGTCAATTTCTAAAGTTAGTTGTTTTTTGTTTCATTATTGTCAAGTTTTTCAGCCTCCCATCGTAGTCAATTAAACACCTTGTGGGTATTTTTTATGACTTATCCGGAGGTGAGATTTGAACTAATGATTTAAGTGTGAGAGGTATGGAATACGTCGGAAAATCCATTTGTTATGGTCGTCAATCTCAACATATACAGACCGATATTGAAGAGAGTTCCTGGGTGACCTAAAATGAACACCACCTACGTGTGCTCATGAACTGAAATTTGATGCTTAAGAATACGTCAAAAATGACACTTGATACGGTGGTTGATCGTGAAGTGTGTAAACCTATTCTCCAAGGAGTTCTCAGATGGATTAAGATACTGCAAACTCAAGGTAGACTACCCATTCTGTCTTCTCAGCCCAATATTAGGCTTTGGCAAAATGTTGCCCTAACAAGTTAAGCCCAATTTCTGCTTTTTTATCCGTCGTATGTAATCCGGTCCAAACCTCAGAATGTCCTGCATGCGTACCTGAAAGAAGAAAAGAGAATAGAGGAATTTTATTTAAAAAGCCTTAGGTACGTTTGATATTCATTTATTTGGTTTCAAGCAAATATAGAAGCACACTTGAAGATGCGCAAAACAAAAATAGAAGCGGCTAAACAAATCAGAAAAGGAAGACGAAAAATGATAGAAGAGAAACAGATGGAAACAGAGGAAGAAAAGATTCTATAAAAATATATATTTTCATTTCCTTTATTATCGAGATTTTCAGCTCTGAGCTGGTTCATCTCCCGTCGAAGTCACTCAAATATCTTTTTGGCTATTTTCGTAACTTGTCCGGGGGTGAGATTCGATCTCGTGACTTTGGCGTGAGAGGTATGGATGATAACCACTACGCTGGAGTCGCCCCCCTCTATAAAAATAAGCGAAGTGGAAGATGAGATATAGAAGAAAAAATAGTGTGAAGTGCTGGATGACCGTAGTAAAAGTAGTAGTAGTAGTTTTCGTGAATTTCATTGATTTTTGCTTGAATGTGTGATAACGATGTCATTTTTTCGTAACTTTATCATACGATGTCCGTATTGGAAAAGCCAAAATAACATATCAAGTTCTATTTGAGTTTCCTAGCATACTTCATTTTTTGTACATTGGATCATTTCTGGAACATGCGGTTGGGTCCCAGGAAGTTAAAAAAAATAGTTTCCTGCCCATCATTTTAACAATTTTTCATGTGATTACCCTGCCACCAGGTAGCGAATCTACCTAGGCATCGCCAATCGTAGCAACCTGTTGTGTGCATAAAAAAATGACAGCGTTATCAATAGACTTGTACTAGCAATGTCGAAAACAGTCAAGTAACTTCGCTCGTTTGTTCTCCCAGCTCCACCCCGGAGCAAAGATGTGAGGCAGTTCGTGTCCGCCGGATATAGCCGATTTGGCATTTGGAACATCCACTCCCTAATGGAGAAAGGCAAGAGCGTCTAATGGAAGCTTGGTTCCAGACATCCAACCGTAAAGTGCAGCAGTAACTATACACAGTTAGAAAATTTTACAGCATTCGGTAATTTTTTACCGAACTTTCAACAGCTGAATGTTCGGTAATCCAATTTATCGGATTTCGGTTAAATTTGACAAATTCCGGTAATGTTTTTACCGGAATACTGTAAAATTTAACCGAAATCCGGTAGATCGGATTACCGAACGTTCAGCTGTTGAAAGTTCGGTAAAAAATTACAGAATACTGTACAATTTTCTAAGTGTGTAGAGGAAAACCGAGGACACGGTAGCCTCATCGATTAGTGCCTTAGGCCAAGAGGTTGGTGGAACCGGTCAAACGGCGAAGAAGTACCTTGGCAAGATGTCCATTATTATGCAGAAGTATCAGTCGAGGCCGACCATTTCTGAATAGCAGGCAAGGAGCAGCTGAAGATACTGGTAGTCAGAACGGAAGACTAGACCATTACTTGATTCTGGACGGCTACGACTGGCAGGAACCAAGTACTTCACGTTCCCCTACCAAGGTGATAAGCTTTGACAGCCAATATGTCTTCCAAACTAAGTTTGTGAAGAAAGTCCTTCTGTGGCTACCGATTTAGGAGAAGGGAAAATCTAAGCCGCTGCTCTTTTTTTTGGGCTTACGGAGAACTGGAAAATATACAGTACGATGTTGCCTTCCGGAAGTTGCCATCTTCATCAATAGATCACTAAAGGAGATGGACCAGCTGAATGTCCCCCCAGCACACAGTTCTAGAATTTGTTTTGGGTGGAACCTTCAACAGAGAACAACTCCAATAATGGGTCAAGGCCACGAAACAGCTGAAGAACATGCCGACAGCCATCTTTTCATCGGCAATGGCTAAGGTTTCAGCCAATTTCCGTTAGGCCAACCGTCTAATAAACGTGGGATTTAAGGGAAATTTGTACCATTAAATTATTTTTTTTTTAGTCCATTTTTTTAATGCATACGTTAGATAGTGTCATTTTTTCACAGAAAATTCCACGTAAGTTGAAACCCGTTCCATTCTCTTCAAATGTCATTTGAAACATTCGTATGAGCTTTCGAGCTGAACAAACTTGTACTTAATTTCGTACGGCTCAGTTGTTGATAACGATTATCTTTGGCAGCAGGGTAAATGCACCCTTCTTTTTGGGGAAATGCTCCTTAAACTTTGGAAAAATGCTCCTTAGATACGTTTGCCTAGTATAATGCAATCGGAGGTATTTACCTTCTGGTTAGCGCTTGCCGGTTGTTTTGACGGGTCTTAAGTTTCTTCAAGGTTGTATAGCGGAGCTTCGTTTCGCAATCTTCGAGGTAGTTTTGACGGGTTTAAATTTCATTTTGACGAGTCTTAATTTCATTTCGACGAATCTTAATTTCATTTCGACGAATCTTAATTTCATTTTGACGGGTCTTAATTTTGTTTTGACGACTCTTAAATTCAGAAACTTAAAACCCGTCAAAACTATACAATCTTGAAGAAACTGAAGACCCTTCAAAACACCCGACAAGCGCTAACCAGAAGGTTAATACCTCCGATTGCATTATACTGGGCAAACGCATCTAAGGAGCATCTTTCCAAAGTTTAAGGAGCATTTCCCCAAAAAGAAGGGTGCATTTACCCTTTGCCATTATCTTTTCAGCTTGAGTATGTTGGACTTTCTTAAAATACCTGTTGTTGTTCTAGGTTATTATTCAAATTAGTTATTCTACGAATAATGCAATGGAATTTCTGGTACTAATGTTCGGTAATTGTATCGTTTATTTTCGTATGATGAACACATTTCTTTCTATGTTTTTATTCGTCCTGTCTTTATGAATTCATCGAATTTAATAGAAAAATCACAGAGCTAGTCATTTGGTGCGTCGAAATTCATTTTGAAGTTAATACATTTTAGAAATAATAAAAATAAGGAGATTAAAAGTGCGCAGATTTTTTACAAATCTGTTTCATTTAATATAAATAAATATTTGAAATAGAAATATCCTCCTTATGAACATGTAACCCTAGGAGTGGACAGCAATTTCTGCGAGAACCAAAGATGTGAAGAAAAGGTATTGATTGGTCCGTAAGAGTACGACAAGCTGTGAAATTGAATAGAAGTAGTTGAAATTGACCGATGTAGTTGAAATTCACCGATGTTTTGTTTCTTCATTCTTCTGTTCGTTTTGTTCCCTTGTCTTTGTGTTAGTTGTTATCTTTTTATTGGTCTGCCTGGGCGTATGCTGCTTTCTAGTATCTTCAGCTTTTTGCAATTCCTATTCAGCCTTTATCGTCCATTTCCACGCATCGGTATAATCATCCTAGAACTGCATTTTTCTTCAAAACTTCGTTGCAAGAATTACATAAGCTAAATCGCCTCATCATAAGAGACCCCGATACAAGTATAGTATCTAGGGTTACCAATCCCATTTTCATCTCATCACCCTTCGATTCGTGCTACTCGAAAACAAAATGTTGACGCATAACCATCTGATTTCTTACTTTTTATTTCTTGTTAATTTTATTTATTTTTATTTGTTGTTGAAACTCAGCAAACTCAATAACAGAACGAATCGATTGATTCATACATCAAACCAACATTTCCGATCAGTATATGAGATGAATAATGGAACAGCTCCCATATGTGGTAATGCTTTCCAAAAGTGAGCTGATTTGTGATAATATATTATTTCTGCTATTTCAACTGAGTTTATATGATCAAATGCAACATTTCTACTATTTGCAAATACTGTAGTCGACCATTGATCACCATCTCCAAATTATAATGTTCCTAGATAAGAACTACTGGAGAAATTTCAGAAGTACTTTTGGGATGCATTACCACTGATCTGGCAACACTTGTGTACTTCTTTCCAAAATAGTAAAGAACAAAAGCAGCCCTGGGACCTGGTAGTTGAAGTTAAACTACCTCAAGGTTTTGCCAGTGCCCAGGGGAAAAAGAAAGCATAAATGTTACTGCATAAATATTTCTTAAAAGTTTGATTTCACAAACAATGTAGCCCGACTTTGCAACAAATGAACTATAAGTAAACAATGCTTTGAATTTCATTTAATTTCTTTAATTATTTCATTTTTCTGGAATATTAAATGTTAAATATAATTCGAAACTGTCTATAGTGCGAAAATTAGTTCACAGGGGTGGCGAAAATTAAAACAAAAATTGACTACAAGAACAGCGGTTAACAAACGAATAGTATCAAAATAGCGTTTTAATTCATTGGCATAAATTACAGGAGGGCCAATTCCTTATAATGTGAGAAATAATTCCAAGAGTTTTGGATATAGTCGCTTTAAGAAAAAATAGTATGTTTTTGGGAGCGAAATACATCTGGAAACGAAATCTTTTCATAACTAGGAATACAATTTCAGAAACCGATTTCAACAATAAATTCTCGCATAAGATTAAAAAAAAAGCCTATCTCCAGTTATCGGTTCTCTTCATCGATATTCTGTTTGGTTTATCACGGCTGAACAATTTGATTTGTGACTCTGTTTATAGCTTAAGTCAAGAAAAGACGCTGAAAAGCCTGTCCACGTTAAATTTCGGACCCTTTTCTTTCAGTGTAGATTTTGAAATATTTCACGGATAGCTGAAACGTTTCACTTATATGATAGCTGAAACTCTCCACTTTATTTCGTGGTACAACATGTTAACATTCTTGTTACATTCAGTAAAAGGGTGTCGAATCAAGTGGAAGTGCGCAAACGCATTTTGTACGCACGGCTGCAAAATTCGAATTTATAGGTGCGCGATCTTGCCAAGAAATTAAAACTACCGAAAAGTACCATGTTTTGTGTTTGCAAATCATTTGACCAGCGCTTGACTGTGATTCGGAAGGTTGGAAGTGGAACAAATTGAAAAGTATACTCCCGACAAATGGACAAGAAGGTGGTAGCCATTATTGAGAAAAATCCCAATCTTTCTGTGCAAAATGTGACTCGCAAAGTTGGGTAGTTAAAATCATACGTACAAAAAGTGAAGCAGAGGCAAGGATTGAAGGCGTACAAAGTGAAAAATGTGCCCACCATGATGTCAAGCGAAATTTCACTGCAAGAAATCGTACTAAGGAGCTCTACACAATTTTTTTTGCAAACATTTCCTTGTATCATAATGGATGACGAAACATACGTAACGGAAGACTTTAAACAGCTTCCAGGTCTGGTTTTTTACACCACAATGCACCGTTTATCAGATGCCACGACTCTGTTTTGGCCTGATTTGCTCTTTTGTCACTCTGCGAAATCCGGCCTGGAATGGTATAAGGTACAATAGGTCAAATACGTGCCAAAAACAGCCAATCCACCAAACTGTCCAGAACATCGCACAAAAGAGAAGTACTGGGCTCTAGTTAAGCGGAAACTCTTTGAAACTAAGAAGAAAGCAAATGGTACCGATGATTTCAAGAGAAGATGGAGAATCATCACGGCGGGCATATCTGAGGATACCGTACGGAACCCGATGGCGGGTGTACCACAGAAAGTTCGAGAATTTTACAGAAAGAAATATTAACATCTTAATCAACTGTTTCTAATGTAGATATAACTCTATTATTGTGAAATAAACAATCGGTTTTGTTGAATTATGGGTTAATTTTTTTTTGCAGCCATTATTTTGGTGTCCGAAGTTTAACGTGGACAGGCTTTAAGGAAAAGCAGCCACGTTATTCACAGAAAAAAAAGTCGATGAAGAGAATCGATCTACAAAGACAGGCCCATTTCAAGTGCTACGCGAGAATTGAATTATAACATTGTTTACGGATTCCAGTTTTCAAATTTTACTAAAGCCGATTAAATGACTCGGAAACGCTGTCAGTTGCTTCACTTTACTAGAAATAAGCTTCTAAGCAAATGTTTATATAATTTTCTGCCTGTAATCCGAAACATTCATTATATGATCCTCCAGCAAACCTGTGAAATACGGAGCAAGATTCCTTTCCTACCATTTTCAATCAAGGCAAGCAAATCATTGCTATTCATTACAAATGCCACCGGAGCTCAAACTTCATTCCAATCCGTTGCACTTGAGTGCACTGTCGCGCCGCCCCGCTCGTTCGGTTGCATTCTGTTACCTTTGTCAACAGGAATTTATTTCACTGTGTTGTTCGCTTGTTGCATTTATATTGCACATTTTTTTCCGACCCATCGAGTTCTGGCTAACCTGTTGCCCCTTGGCTTGGCAGACGGGGAAGTGACAACAGAAAGCGCTCTCTGCTCAACAGTAATCAAACATTTTTATTGGACATCGTCCAGAATTCCGTGCCGCCTCTGCTGCTAAATACGGAAAGAGCACATGAACAAATAAGGCCACTGTAGAGAAGGGTAAGAAAAGCCAGCCGGAGGGGACGGGTGGCAGCGAATCAACAATCTCTTCTTCACTACTTGCCGGATATACTACTGAAGATGCTACTCGTAAGCTCAGAATAAAATTTTCAACGTTTGCTTATTCAACAGGCTTTGTGCTTTGGCAGCAACTTCTTTTCTCTCTTTTTGCTGCGTTATCGAATGGGATGGTAGTTCCAAATTTCATAGCATCTTATGCTCCCTCGGTTGACTGGTCCTTTTTTATGATTTCCTTTGTCATTGTGGCGCGGCGCTTATCCACTCTCAAAGACCCGAGTGCGACTATCTGTTAGGTCCTAATGAGTGCCCTCGGTCTGCTGACTTACCAAACAAAGTGCTCTTCTCGGTCGAAAGATTCTCGTTATAGAGGCCGTTTTCAAGATCGTTCTCGTTAAATGCGTCGTCAAATCTAGCTTCTTTTGGCAATCTGCTTCTTGCGATGAAGACGATGATGATGATGATGATGATGATGATGATGATGGTGATGTTGTGTACTCGTAAAACAAAACAGTGTAGGATAAAAGTTTTGTGGCAGTCATCTGACGGATTTGACCGCTTCTTGTACAAATGACAAATGGAGAAGTTAAGAATCGTTCCAACCAGTCTAGAGAGGAATGTTGCTTTTTTTATTGAGAAGAAACTACATTGGAGGATTTCGATATGGACAACCGAAGACGAATATCCCGATAGAGAAAAGAGCCATCTCGTTAGAACCATAATTGAATCACGTCATTCCGGCTGATGTTTCCTTTCGCGGACTTTCACTTGCAATTATCCAAATCAAGTTTGGTTGTTCCTCAGCATGCGATTCCAACTTCGGCGTCTCTCTGTGGAATCGAATTATGGCTTGAATTTTTTTTTTTCGTTCATTGCTTTATTCAGGTTTGTGGGCTCAAGAATCGATTTTAATGATCACTTGAAACCCAACCTCGGACCTTGATTTTTCTTAATAAGGAGCACGTTTTTTTTTTTCTGAAATGGGAAATCTTCCTTCTACGGTGTTCGGTTTGATGTACTCGGGGTGGAATGTATAAATCTCTCTCTCAGAACATATCACCAACGCATAAAAGTTGTCTCTCTGTGGAGGACATAAATTAAACACTCTTTGAATTATAGTGAAAAAGCACTCATCCAGCACAAGTGCATACAAATTGATTGCACTTGATCCTGGTTGGATGGAATCGCTAGTTTTCAGCGGAGAGCTTGACAAAATCGAGTGCGAGTGATTATTTACTACATCGATTAATTAGTGCTAAAATGGCAATCTGGCTGAACTGCCGATGGTGGTTATTGCATTTGATCGAAAATTTGATGATGATTTAGGCACTCGGCTTTATGAAATATTAATGAGATTGGATTGGGTGCAGAGCAGCCGTTGTTGCGCAGAATGTGGGTGGGCTCGACATTGATCCGAACTAATTTAAACTGCTAGAGTGCACTTGGAAGAAGCGATACAGATTGAAATCAAATTCAAGCCAACATTTCGGATTATTTGTAATTATCTTCATGAGTGCTGAGACAGATCTCATACGGCAGACGAAAAGGAAGTTGTTGTGGGGATAGATGAAACTTCTTCAGTCACCGGCGGAAAAAAAAGATCCATCTGGACAAATATGGGTGTCATTCATTAGATTTAGTGTAAACGTTTAAATATACACATTCATTTTATCCAACTTCTTGTGAAATGTAAAATAAGCTTGTGTTTACGGTATGTCAATAAAATAGATCCATAAGGGAAATTTTTTTTCCGTGTACATAAAATTGGCTTACCCCTTTGTAATCAGGCTTTTGACATTTCTTTGTTTGCATCCATTACAAATAATTTTTGCGGTTATGAGAAGTAGGCCAGATGTATTCAATTGACGAGTTGATTATAGGAGGAAAGAAAATAACACTTCAAGTTCGAAATTTTATCGTGCGGGATTGCTTTAAAAACGAATCTCGGCGCAAAGTTGCCGAAAAGTGTGGCGGAAGCCGTGGTCCCAAGCAACACACAAGTTTTATAACGGTTGAAAATACTTTTATACGACTAGATTTGGTTATAAAGAAGCTTTCTCAACATAAAAGCATGACGATGTGTTACTCGGGGTGCAGTTCAAAAAACTGTTTTGAAACACCGAAAGCTTGGATGTGTCACAGATCGAACTAGACGAGGACGTAATCGTAAGTCCGAACCCCGAGAAGTCACTAGAATCATCGGAAAAATTCAGAAAGATCCATTTGTTACCATCCGTGCACTCAGAGAAAAGCTAAACCTTTCGATATCCGATCGTACAGTTCGATGACGCGTTGCTGAGCATGGTTTAAAAGCCATTTTGCTCGGAAACGGCCGTTCATGTGTAAGGTGAATAAGGAAAAAAGATTGCGGTTTGCAAGAAACCATATAAATAAGCCACTGGAGTTCTGAAAACGGGTTGATTGGTCAGACGAATCAAAGTTTGATCTGTTCAACAGAAAACGACGACTGCGAGTTTGGCGGAAAAGCGATGAGGGGCTGCAGGATAAAAATCTTCAAGCGACCATGAAGCACGGCGGTGGAAACATCATGGTCTGGGGCATTGTCTGGAAACATCATCGGTTGGAGTGGGGAATCTGGCACTAACTAATCAATAGTATTTTGACGGCAGATGGGTATAAAGATATTCTGAACGAGAATTTTGAAGAATCTTTGCTGAAAATGGGTCTGGAAGATAATTACATTTTCCAGCTGGACACCAACCTAACCCAAAGCATACGGCTTAGAAAACGCAAGCATTCTTCCGTGCCTGTCGGATCAAACCCTTGGAATGGTTTGCCTAGAGCCCTGATTTAAAGCCAATTGAAAATCTCTGGGCAATTCTCGACAATTGAGTCGTAAATACCCAAGTAACTAACAAGCAAACATATTTTGTGGTTCTAGAGCAGGCCTGGAATGAGTTGGATCCAAAGCACCTCAGAAACCTGGTCGAAGGCATTCCGAAGCGATTGTTGTCCATCATTGAAGCAAAGAGAAGTCATATTGACTATTGAAGAGTGGAATCTAACTGTTTTTGATTGATTTTTTTTACTCAAAAAAAAAAGTACTTGGTGTGGCAGGCGATCTGTGGGTGCGGCAAATTCAGCAAGCCATACATACGGACCAGTACCATCAACGGCCAAATATATAAAGAAGAATGCCTCCAGGAGCGCCTGCTGCCCTTCCTCCTGTCCCACGAAGGTGACACTCTGTTTTGGCAAAACAACAGAGAACAGGTGGGTTTTGTTTTCGATATTCCTGGAGCAAAGTATGTTAAGCAAATTAGTTTTTTATTTAACCGGAAGCGAAGTAAGGCCCATAAGAAAAACAAAATTACAAAAAAAAATCATATAACACTGTTATAAAAATAACGGTTGATAAGTGCCCAATTAGTGGATAATGGGTTCAGAGTATAGCTTATTTGACAGATAACGTTAGCAATTCAGAAATGTGAACAGGAAATTAAAAATTTGAGTTTTCGATTAAAAACGTGCAGTTCAGGAAAGTGCGACGGAAAGGGGAAAAAAAAGTCTGCGGGTAAATGCTGCTTCCAAGGCAATGGAATTCAACAACCAATTCTGAGCGAAAATCTTAACACGAACTCTCACAGATGATGCAAAGATATATTTATATAGACGCATTTCGCGCCAAATGGTATTGGGAGTTGGCAGCACCCTCTCAGATTTCAATGAAACTTTCTGGCTTTGTAGACTTTGTCACAAAAAGCCACTTTTTATACTTAACTTTTTCAAAATTGATCTAGACTGTCTTTTGAAAAGGGCCAAACTTTGTTATAGATTTTTTTTTCAAATGAATTTAATCGAAAAATTACAAATCTCACAAAAATGTGTTATGCACTTATGTGTCAACAAATTTGTAAAATATTTAAATTAAAATATTAAAAAAAATCTAAACTCAGTCCAACACAAAAAAAAAATTTAAAAATTATTTAAATCAATTTATAAAAAAAATACCAGTTTTGATTTGGATGAAAAAAAATCCAGGATAGGTAACCTACCCTACCAACCGTTCAAACATCATAAGATGGGCACTTTCAAAGAAAAAAAAAGGATTTTTTTCCTTGCTCAAACTAAAAAAAAATTCCAATGTCTTTTTTTTTCCAAAAATAAACCAGTGAAGGTCATAATCATCTACTGGAACTCAATTTGTGTATGAGATTTTGTCTAATTTAGCAACTAAATCTACTTCTATTTTTCGTGAATTCTACTTGAAAAGAGTTTATATCTTTAAATACACATTATATATTTCCTTTATTCTCTTGCTAAGTTATGAGGCAAAATCAGCGAGGGAAAGAGAATGTTTGGTCCCAATATGTATATAACTTCACTCAAATATTTATTTATTTCTTTATTTTTGATACTACACGCGTAATATTTGTCAGAAAGCTATTTTTAACTTTCCAACCAAGGCAAATAGTTTTGGTTCACCTTCTAAAATAGAATACCTTTTTGCCTTTACTGTCATCAAGAAAAGGCACAAAACTGTGGAATTTCGGAGTTCCAGAGATTGTTTTGGCGACATTATTTAGTTCTTGGAGTTCTTCTGACATGTTTATTACTGTTCAGTGGATATGTAGCTGAAATTTAATTTCGTGATATTTTTATCTGTTTGTTCAATTACCTAAAGCTCGATTCAAAGTAAATCTGGACGAACGGTTTAATTCACCACCGCGTGAAACACAAACGTTTTTTGTTCTAGCATTTCTAGAGAATCCTTCGTGGTCTGCCTCAAAAATAGCCAAAGTGTTAAAATTCCCAAAGTCAACGGTGTGTCTTGTAATCAAACGTTACAAGGATACTCTGAGTGTGGATAGAACACAGCGCATCTATCATAAAAGTGGCATCAGGGACAACGAGCTGAGGAGAAAGGCAACCCAGGTGTCTCCATACGTGATTTGGCAAAGAAATACGATTCCAACTTTTCCACCGTGCGTAACATCCTTTCAAGAGAAGGATATAAGTCTTTTTGTGCCAGTAAACATCCGAATCGCTCCCTGAAACAAAATTTAGTGGCCAAAAAGCGAGCACGATTACTATACGAACGAGTTTTGACGAAATTTGATGGCTGTATTTTAATGGATGACGAAACATATGTCAAAATGGATTATAAACAAATCCCCGGAAGAAAAATATTACCTGGCAACTGGTCGTGGGGGTGTCCGTTCCAGGTATAAATTTGTTTTTGCTGATAAGTTTGCTCGGATACTAATGATTTGGCAAGGAATCTGCAGTTGTGGCCTTAAAACCAAGGTTTTCATCACATCTCACACAATGACGTCGAAGGTTTACATTAAAGAGTGTCTGAAAAAGCGGATTTTACCCTTCATTTGGCAACACAAGACCAACGTTATGTTTTGGCCGGATCTAGCTAGCTGCCACTACTCTAAGGAGGTACTAGAATGGTATGCTGCAAACAATGTTAATTTCGTCGCCAAAGAGATCAATCCTCCGAATTGCCCTGAGTTCAGACCGATCGAAAAATATTGGGCAATTGTCGAGCGAAAACTTCGAGGATGCGGTAAACAAGTGACAAATGCACAACAAATGCGTTTAAAGTGGAATAAGTTCGCCGGTACAATGTCACCAGCAACTGTGCAGATCATGATGGCATCGATCACAAGTAAAGTGCGACAGTTCCTTCGAAACGGTTAAATGTATTTGTTTGACGTTTTTATCAACCGTGTCTTGAGTTATGATCACTTGAATGCGTGAAAATTTACTTTGAATCGGGCTCTAGTTCGATAACTCTCGTGGGGTTGTTAAGGTACTTCCGTAATCTCGAGCAAAACTTGGTCTCTTTGCCATTCGCTTGAGAGTGCCATTAATAGAATAACAGGTACATTTTCCATGGGACGTTGCCAAAAAATACCATTCTGCTCTTAATTCATACTTTGACGTGAATCTACACAGACCAGCAAAGTTTATCTTATTTTTGTATTGTGCTGCTGCTCCATCAGAAATGCAATAAATTTCAGAAAAGTTTGTCAATTGATTCATAAAATCTATCATTTTTGAGAGGAACAACTGAACTGCAACTGTACCATGAGTTATTACTTCTGATATGATAATGAAGCTAACATTTGCAAGTTTATTGTCTTTCTAATGGTAAATTTCAAATGGGGGTGTAAGGCTTGTTCGCGACAAAATCTAGACAGATTAAATTTGGAATAAAACAAATTTGCTGTTAGTTCAATCCAAGATGCATTTTTCATTCATTTAATTGTGCATTATTGTATGATGTATGATGTGTGCACCACCCCATTGGAGCACGGATACACGACGGCAGCGCAGCACTATCCACCACGCTAGAAGACATCAAGGCTTAATAACCACCGATTATCCCATACACGCCGCGTAGGATGGGCCCAAAAGGGGGGGGGGCGTCATTCACATCACTACTCAACAGATCCCACGAGGAAAAAATCACCTCCTTCGAACAACAAACAAGAGGCAAATGACAAAAAAGCAAATATGTTAAAAAAAAAAAAGGTAGCCCAGTATCTGTGCAGATTTGGGCAGACGCTCTAGCGTGCTTTTGGCAGGAGACTAGGGGGGGCGAAAAAAAAGGGAAAAGGGAAAAAAAGAGAAAAAAGCAGGCGAGAAGAAGGAAAAAGAAAGGAGAGCGGGCGAAGAGGCAGGAAGAGATCACCAAAAGGAAGATCGAAAAAGATTAAACCAGAAATACAAAACAAAATACATTAATACTTCGAACTTAACACAAGGAGGAACCGGACCGAGGAGAGATCGAACAGACGGACAACGGCCAGGAAGGGGATCGATTCAAACACCTTTCTATAGTGGCTAATTGTTGATTTTGATAGCGCTGCTCTTCTTGCTTAGACGGCTATTTTGACAACTGAAGAGTGAATTCCGAAAATCAAAATAGGAGCAACATTCTACACACACACACACCTTTCAAAAGCATGAGGGATGTATCAGGTTTTTTAAATGCAAAATTGAAAGAAATACTGTCAAGTTGATATTGACCAAATTTTGACCGTATCGCCCTTTATGTTTTTGGGAAACTTGCCCTTTTTCTTAGTCCTGAAATGCTCCTCTACGCCGTTCCATTGCATGGCAGTATAATAAGACATTCCGGGAAGCTGATTAAAGTCTTCCGGAAAACTTCGTCTTAAAGTCCGGAAAACTTCGTCAAATATTCGTGATACAAATTGCGAGCCCGGGTTTTAGTCGTCTCATTCGAACGATTGGGGAAGGTGGGGATTTTATTTGAGTGTTGTTTGTTTGGTGTGTTGTGTTTTTTTTTTGCCTTATTGATGCATAAATGAATGATTTTCAGAAAAATCACAAATCGCAAGAATTTTCTCTACCTCCAATGAATCTTTCCTTCATTCCTAAGAAAGGATGATTGATTTTTACAAACAAAGTCATGAGTGTGTGTGTTTCACTTTGTCTCACCCACGTTAGTTTGTATAATCCATCAGCAACGATCACTCACTCACTTGAAAGTGAAATCGAAGTTCTTTATGCATACATACCAAATTCGTTTTTGATACTTGAGTTGAGTAATCTGTGAAATCTCTTCACATATTGAGTTTTGTTGGATTCTGAGATGATTATGACCTTCACTGGTTTAGTTTTAAATAATAAAAACACTGAAAATATAAAAATTAGTTTAGAAAAGAAAATGTTTTTGGGTGAATAAAAAAATTGTCCTTGAAAGTGGCCATCTTGCATTGTATGGCAACCGTACCAAACATCCAGTAGGAAACATAATGACCTATCTTAAGACAAAATTTCATCCAAACAAAAAATGGCGTTTTTTTGTAAATCGACTTTTGATTTGTTAAACCAATTCTTTTCAGTGTATGGCTCGACATGGAATTTTTTCAATATTTTCATTCAAATATTTGACAAGTTTTGTGAAAGTCACCAATGAAGTACATTGTGCGATTTGTACTTTTTCGATGATATCCATTTAAAAAAAAATCGGTAAAAAAGTTTGTCCGTTTTCAAAAGACAGTCTAGATCAATTTTGGAAAAAATAAGAATGAAAAAAGGCTTGAAGTGACAAAGTCTATATGTTCGTAAAGTTTCATTGAAATTTGAGAGGGTGCTGCCAACATTTGTTCGAGTTGGCGCGAAATGCGTCCATATATTCGAACAGCAAATGCAAAAAGTAATTACGACAGTAAATCGAAAAATAATTTCCGAGAGTTAATCCCCGTGACAAAACCGGCTTCGGTAATTACTTGTTGAACAATTT
Organism: Aedes koreicus; assembly: GCA_024533555.2. Taxonomy (NCBI): domain Eukaryota; kingdom Metazoa; phylum Arthropoda; class Insecta; order Diptera; family Culicidae; genus Aedes; species Aedes koreicus. Next base: position 45,342 of record JAHHFK020005377.1, read on the forward strand.
AAGGTAAAGGATTCAAACCATTAGTCAGCTGAATGTTTCCAAGCGATTTTTGCAATTTTAGATAATGCCCTTAATTCAAAGGTTGCCGAAATTGAAAATATAAATAAACTTCTTCTATAAATACGAAACTCAACAAAAAATTGCGTCCAATTATCCATGAAAAAAACTTAGAGAAAAAACCGTCACAAAATCCAGTCACCGACATAAAATCCAAACGAAATCAATCCATCGCCACGGTTATGCGCCAATAGTATGTCACCCCAGCCAGTAGCCATAATAATTTCCCGTCTCATAAATCCAGCACGCAAAGTTAGACTAATTCATAAAAAAAAAAGCTACCGGCAGAACAAAATTAAACATCGTTCGAAAGTGAATGAACGCAGTCTTAAAAAAAAAACGATTCAGCCACTTCCAGCATGTTCGACTTTGATGGAGCGCATTGTAACGACCCGTCGTAAAGGGCGACGGCGGCGACAACGATGACAACGACGATGACGAGGACAACGTCGCCCAACTTGATTCAGTGTGCTTTTTTTTCTCGATGCTATAATGTACGATTTCGTGTTGTTGTTGTTACTCAAGCAGGCAACCAGAAAAAAAAACCTGCCATAAAATTAACAGCAACGAAATTCTAATGGCGAAAATTTATTGTTCTGCAGGAGTAGACGGTGGGAGGCCCGTTTGGCAGAGACTAACTGGGTCGTGTTTTTGTTGTTGGTTGTTTGTTTTTATTATCGTTCTGACGATGAATTCCTTGTAGGCTAAATATAGGGGAATCAAAATGGGCACCGTAAATAAAAAAATAATGCTCACCAACATGGCGTCAACTACCATCCATTCACGAGCGAACGCAGATGGTGTCCATCAAGATGATGACACTCGGTTTGCGGGATTAGTATTTGAAAGGCCTATAAGGTGTAGAGGCAAGTTATTTTTATTCAACTTGTTATAAGAGTATTTAATAGCACTGCTAAACTCACCAAGTGTCAAGGCCGTGGTGAACTTCACATGAAAGGCAAAAATTACCAGTTCCATCCGTTTCATCCGTAGAATGGGCACAAGTTGATGCTAAGAGGGGTGGCTCAGAGGTGCTCATTCATCAAACGTTTTATATCTCCATTAAATGTTGACTGCGCTCATGTCGTATCTAATGAATGTTTATACGATTAGGCGATGGTGGTTCCGATGGTGGTGATGACGACGGTGGTAACAAAAAAGTTTCCTTACCAGCCTCGCAAGGTCATTTGAAGATTAGAAATGTCGCAATACAGTCGTCACCGGATTCACGGCTAACTAATGGTGATTGTTTTCCTAACCATTCATAAGACCAGAACTGTTGTCGTGAAGAAGTTGACATTCAAAACCACCAATTATCGCCGTGTGCTGCTGGCCTGCTAATTACAAGCTGTTTCGCAACCCAGGTCCCATGTGCATAAGGCTATTCAGCCATCACGCCATCTCTGGTGGTCGGTTTGTTCGGATGGATGGGTCGCCGTGTGTTGTCCTATTTGATAATTTCACAGGGCTAATTATCTGTAAACACCTCGAACAGTCGCCTGACCACATCATGCGATGAAAGGGTAATGGGTGAGGGTAATGGAAATAATTCAGTTTACAGCATTTGTCGTTTTCGTTTTACCGATCTGTTCTACGGCGATGTAGTGCAAAATTTTACACTGAAAACATAGTATATTCCGGGATAACTTAAGCATTAAAAAATGTACTAATTTTAGAGATTTCTTAAGCGATTAGCCTGCTATTTGGTGGTGAGTCCATCTATGCAGCGCCAATCGTAGCCACCCACACAGAAAAAAATTGACAGCGTTATCAGCAGGGATGACAGATATACAGACATTTGATCATGCATACAGACCTCATGCAGATTACAGACATTATACAGATATTGCGATAAAGTTACAGATTATTACAGACATTGATATAAGTAAGATGAAAATGATACTGAAACGATTTTATTTTTCATATAGAGGTGGCATGTTTTGTTTGTTGACCTAAAGCATTCTATATTTTTAAAAAGTATATCAGAAAACTAATTAACTTCTCAGATGTTTCAGGACCTTGTTTTGAAGCTCCTTTCAAATCCAAACAGACCTTAAGTTAAGTCATCATTTTTAATATTGTGTAAATAAGGGAAAACTTTTTGGGAGCTTCACCATATCTTCTATTGATAGCGGACTGATGACTTGACAGTTATTTAGTTACGCAGAGAATGTAACGTTTGCGTTAAAATAAATGGACTTTTTTCGGATGGTGATATAAAAAAAGCTAAGACAGATAATTGCTTTTGATAAATTTCCCATGGAAGGTAATTATTTAAGCTTACTTGCAAAAAAATTCTACGCCCTTGCAAGCGACCTTCCGGCAGTTAACCGGAACATTCGCCATGGCGGATGAAAACATGCGTGTAGGCATGTTTTTGAGTTCTTTCTTTGTTTTATTTATCAATTTCTCCTCAGTTTTCGCGACAAAATTGTTGGAGTAGATCTTACGCTTCAGATTGGCCCAGAAATTCTCGATGGGACGCAGCTGGGGGACGTTGGGCGGGTTCGCCGACTTGGGTACCACATCGATATTCAGCCGCTCCATCTCCTCCAACGATCACTTCGAGTAGTGGGCCGACGCCAGATCCAGCCAGAACACCGCGTCTTCGCCCTTAGGGAATGTTCATAAATACGAAGCCTAACTTTTGAAAATAAATCAGCCCCCCCTCCCTTCCCCCTCGGTAGACTTTTCTCCATAAAACTATTTGAAATGTTATATGGAGTGTAGATTTTAAATTCAGACCCCCCCCCCCCCCCCAGAAAAGTCTACGTGGTTTAGGAACAGTCCCTTATGGTATTTCTTGATGAACGACGCAACTTCCGGCAGGCATTTAGTACTATAAATATCCCCGTTCACGGTCAGTTCGGAGCGAAAGAAGAGCGGCTTTGACATCTTCTTCTCGCTGATTGTCAGCCACAGCAGCACCTTCTTGGGGACCTTGGTGTGTGAAATGAACATCACCTCGGAGCTCACTTCCTTCGTGGGGGAAGCAAAATACGAAGTGCCCTGCCAGTCGTTGCCATCAAGGGTGAGATAGGTCTCATCGTCCATCACCACCGCCATGTCGCGATTCGCCGGAAAAATCGAGTTGACCATCTTATTCAGCCGCTACCGCTGCGTCATTGCCTGCAGCTCCGAAACCAGTAGACGCGACTTCCGCTTACTGACGTGTATGTTCATGTTCGCCAGGTACTTTTTCACTGTTTGGCCGGTTGAACCGACCTCCCGGCCAAGCGCACGCAGCGATGTAGCCACTTTTCCCTCGGTCTTCCTCTTCAGCATCCTTTGGAGCTTCTTGTCGCTCAGGGTCGTCGGTCGTCCGGAACCGGGCTTTCTTTCGATGCTCTGATTGTTGTCTAATAGTGCCAAGATATTGTAGATGCCGGAACGGGCGTATCCGGCGTCCACAAAGTGCCGCACGATTTCCGTTTTCGACGCGACGGGGTGCCGTTCTTTGAACCCGCACACTACTGAACGGAGTTGCTTCACTGTTTTTACCATCACGGTGAGAGTTCGACTGATAGAGCTGAGCCACGGGTTACTATGATTGATGCTGCATGGGCAGTTTCATCAGTGCGGGTGAAGGTAAACCCATGACAAATCGGCAATTTTTGTCCATTTTTTTAATGCAAACGTTAGTTTGTAAAACTTCATTTACAGTTTATTCGTTTCAGAGATGCCAACGCATTTACTAATCGTTTTGCTAAAGATGAACAAATGTTGTCATATTTTATTGTTCAATGCCGTTTTAGTTGTGTGAATCAATCATAGATGTGACGAAAGACTCCATTCAAAAATAAGCTGGAAGCTTAATAATTTTGTGAAGGAATTTCCATTAAATTTAAAGAATCTTCTAGAACCTTTGAGAATGGTTCAGTTCAAAGTCCTGCTGATACTTGATGTACGTACTACAATGAATTTAAGAAAAAGGATAGTACAAACAACAATCAATAGGAAACAAGTGATTTTAAATTGGCTCAGTGCTTTAGAACCCCTTGGTCCAAATACACTTTGCACCTTGCAATACATTCTTGCGCTTTTTGGTACTAGAATCTTTGTTTTTGTTTTGATTCGCAATGTTATTTGGACAAAATATTTGAGGAATTGTTCGTTGTGAGTTATATTTTTAGGGGTGATTCATTAAGCTGGGGACCGAGCCTGGGACCGAGGCACTGGTACTTGCTGAGCCGAGAACTATATCCATTTTCTTCTTGACTATTCACTGAATACAAGCACTGGTACAAGCGGGACTGTAAGAAACTGTTAACCTTTCTTTTTTTTTTCAAACATTTAAAAAACTTTAGCACCGTTTATCAAAGCAAAACAAAACAAAACAGAATATATTCAAAAATTATTGTAACTTTATGAACTTAATAAAAATCCATCAAGTCGAACTTTGAAATCGAGTGTTTTATCGTTTTATACAAAGTACATACATGCCAAACTACTCAATGAACTTTAAGTTTGTAATAATAGAGCTTCCTGTTGCTAGACTGGACGTACTTAAAATAACTGAAAATATTAGAAATGAACAATAATTAATTAATTGAAAATAGAAATAAGTTAAGTGTAATAAAAATACTATGTGCTGGAAGTAAGCTGTCATTAACTTTATTAGTTTATGGTTGCATCGGAATTGAAATTAATCTCAAGGTTTTTGTTTAAGATTCATTAAATGTTGAGGGTAGAATTCAATGCTTTTATAAATTAACTTTTAAAACACACAAAAAAATTAATGAAAATTTGTTGAAGTATCAATACGTTTGCACACCTTTTTAAAACTCGACAAGACTTTATAAAACTACGATGCAAGTTTATTTAATACAAAAAAAGCTTCAAATCTTTCTATCTTACTGGAAAATCTAATAGAAATTCAGGAAACGTATCAGATAATCAACAAGTAAAGAACAACAGGTGGAATGTAGTGGATTTAATACTTTTTTCAAAGGATTCTTAGTGATTTCTACTTACTTAAAAAATCGAAAATTAAAAAAAAACTTTTTTTAAAATTTCAGAAAATCTGCGGATTTTGTTAGAAGTTCAACAATATCTAAAAAAGCAGAAACAGAGAGCAATTGTTCTGAAGTGATACTGTAGAATTTTTGCTGATATTCAACGACTATTTTCTTGTGAATCAGGATTTATAACTGTGGTACGTGTCTTTCGGTCCTCCCTTAGCTCAGTCGGTAAAGGCGCAGCTACAAAGCAACACCATGCTGGAGGTGGCTGGGTTCGATTCCCAGTCTGGTCTAAGAATTTTTCGTTAAGGGGCTATTCATAAACCTCGTAGACTTTTTTAAAGGGGGGGGGGGGGGGGTTGACCAAAGTCTACGCTCCATACAAAATTTCAAAAAATTGTATGGAGAAAAGTCCACGAGGGGGGGGGGGGGTCTGAGATTTGCAAAAATGAGTCTACGTGGTTTATGAACCGGCCCTAAGGAAAATTGCTCGACTCCCTGGGCATCGGGTATGATGGTACTTGCCACACAATCATACTAATGCAAAAATGGTACTTGGCATCGAAAGCTCTAAATTAATAACTGTGGAAGTGCATTTAGAACACTAAGTTGAGAGCAAGCAATAAGCTTGAAATGCTAAAGAAGAAGAATAACGTGTCTTTCGACATCTGTTTAGGGGCTATGCATAAACCACGTAGAATTTTGGGGGGAGGAGGGGGTTTAACCAAAGTCTACGCTCCATACAAAATTTCAAAAAATTGTATGAAAAAAAGTCTACGGGGGGGGGGGGGGGGGGGGTCTGAGATTTTCAAAAATGAGTCTACGTGGTTTATGAACCGGCCCTTACAAGTTCTCCCTGCTTTTTGGGTATTTATTTAATTCTACGTTAAATACCTAACAAAAGTTATTTAATATATTGCTAATTAAAGTCAATCTTTGGAAAACGTCAGATATTTATACCTTTAATGTAAGTTTTTGAAAATATATAAAAAAAAAAAAAAATTGAATACGAATTAAACTTACGGAAAGTTTTCTAAATGAGCTTAAATTAAGCATCGAATGGTCTTCAGTTTTCAAAAACTTTAAAAAAGTCTTCGATACCGTTCTGTGGATTAAAATAAAAAATATTTGCAAAACTTTTAAAAATTTCAGATAACGTATGCATTAAAACAAATTGACTAATTTAGCTACAGAAGATAATTCAATGGAACAAAGTTTCCTTAAATTGTTTGTTTATTGAGCTTTTTACAAAAATGCTTCGACAATTTGACGAGCGACCGTAGAGCAGTTGACCGAAACCTTAGCCATAGCTGATTAAAATATGGATTTTGGCAGCACTTTCTTTGTCATGGCTTCTCCGTTTTAGCCAAGAAATTATTGGAGTAGATCTTCTATTTGAGGTTCGACCAACCATTTTATATCGGTCGCAGTTGGGGGACGTTGGAACTGTTGCCGGTCTTCAATGGCTCTTGATTTAATGGGCCGACGACAGGCCCACACAAAAGATCACATTCTCATTCTCGTGTTACTTCTCGATGAACGAGGCAAATTCCGTCAGGCAATTCATACTGTATATCTCCTCGTTAACCGCAAGCCATGATAGAAAGAGAAGCGATTTGGACATTCCTTTCTCGCTGATCGTCAGCCACAGAAAGCCCTTCTTCGGGAACTTGGAGTGGAAGATATTGTTGACGCCAACGTTTACCTCCTTAGTGGAGGTCGTCAAGTATCCGGTCTTCTGATAGTCGTTGCCGTCTAGCGTCAAGTAGGTCATCCACGATGAACACGACGTTGAGCACCTTCAGCCATTCTATTTGGGTGATTGATAACGCTGTCAAGACCAAAACTCCTTAAAAATAACAGATTCTCCAGAAAGTTTGTAATAGTTGTAAAACAGAAAAAGTAAATGAATATGGCTCTTGAACCCAATGTATAAGAGTACCTTATTTTTGCAAAATTATCATTCTTCACCATGCTATCAAATAAAATACTCCCTCCTCCCACATTCTTGACGCAAGTTTTTGACAAAATCCTCAATTAAGCTTATCACGTCTGGGTTTGGTAGTGTGGCTTTCGAAAATGTGGTAGTGCGGTTTTGGACGAAAACATAACAAACAGCTGTTAAAAAGATCTTTTCTATCGCGAACCACAATGAAATTTTTTAGGTTATCTGTGGGAAAACAAACAATTTTTACACTGTTATAGACACGATAGTGTGCGTGCGTTAAACGTCACTAAGCTTAATACAGACAAATACAGACATTTTCCAATGTTCCTTACAGAAATTTTGAAAAACTATCTGGCATCCCTGGTTATCAGTTGACTTGCAACAGCCACTACAAAAACAGTTGAACAACTACGCTCGATGATTTATTCGTACTGCCAGCTCGTCCCCGGAGCAAAGAAGTTGGACATCGTGAGGTATTTCGTATCCGTCGGATATAGCCGATCCGGTATTTAAAACATCCTCTCCCTTCTGGAGAACGGCAAGAGCGTCGAACGGAAGCCTGGTTACAGCCGCCCTGCGCAACCGTTGCGTGCAACAGAAGCTGAATAGGAATACCGAGGTTGGTTGAACCAGCCAAACGATGAAAAGTACCTGAACAAAACCTACATTGTTATGTGGAAGCGTCAGTCGAGGCCAGCCGTGTCTTTTCAAAGCAGGCAATCACACAGAAGGAGCGGCTGAAGGTGCTGGTGGTCATAATGGATGACGAGACCTTCTTGTCGCTCGGCGGCAAAGACTGGCTGGGAACCGGCCAAGAAGGCAAGAGTTGACGTCAAATATATCTCCCGCTACAAGTTCCCGAGCAGGTCCTTCTGTGGCTAGACGATCACCGAGAAGGGAATGTCCAAGTCGCTGTTCTTTTCTTTGGAGCTTGCGGGGAACTAGCAGATATACAGTACGAGGAGCCTACCGGGAGTTGTCAACTTCATCAAGTAGTATCGCGGATGTGGTCTTTTGGCTCGGCCTGGTCTCGGCCCATTATGTCAAGAGATCACTGGAAGAGATGCATCGGTTGAAGATCAACGTTGTACTAAAGATCGTCAGTCCTCCCAACGTCTCCTAACTGTAACCGATAGAAGGTTGTATGGACGATCCTCAAACGGAGGATCAACTCCAATAATGTTGTGGCCAAAACGGATTATGGCCAAGGTCGCGAAAGAGCTCAATAACATGCCAATACCACCACTGGCTGGCTTATAACTGCAAACATATTTTCTCATTCTGTTTTCAATCATTCACGTTCGCTTGAACTGCACCTAAAACTATTGCCAGAAGAGGCTTCAACATTTCGCAGTAGGCGACGGTTTTGCAAAAAATGTACATTTGCCACCGCGATCAAAAACACAATTTTTCAAACAAATGCCTCGTCATCCATGCACTTTTGACAAAAACAGGAAGCTCATTGAGATTTTTCTATGGTCGAGGATTCTTCAGCTTCCCAACAAATGGCAGTTTCCGGGACCCGGCCATGTTTGAACAAGGCATTGAGTGCCCGCTTCTTTTTTTTTTTGGTTTTTTTTTTAAATAAACATTCGTCAACAGATAAAAATGCTCATCCCAACGACAATAAGATAACACCAAATAACATGCAATAATTAACACAAACATCTTCGGAAACAACGCTTATTAACCTCACGGGATACATTAAAATCAAACACGTTATAGCAGCTGTGAAAAACGCGCCACAGGCTTAGCACAGGTTCGTGTTTGCCGTGGTTGGTCCTTAAGTGCCGGTTTATAAAGAAAGATTGTAAACGGAGGTTTTGTAGTCGAGTGTTGATCTTCAAGAGACCGAATAAAGTGGAACAATCGATGTTGCCCTGAAGGAGGTCAGCAACGAAACACGCTTTGGCCACCATACGCCTCCAAATTCCAGCAATTCCAGGTTGATGAGCCAACGAAGATGTCGCAAAGCAAAGCGTATGAACCTTTGCTGAAGGGATTCGATCCTCTAGACTGCATTTTGGTAGAAAGGGGTCCAAACGACGGCACAGTACTTCGAAAAAGGACGAACCAAAGAGCAGTATAGTGTCTTCAGACAATAAACGTCTTTCGTGCGATGAGGCCTTGGAAACAATATAGGAAATGGGGTTCTCGAATTAGTTTGGAGTCGAGCATTACTCCCAGATCCTTGTCTGTTGTTTCAAATTTCAAGCACGTTCCTCGAAGGATGTAGTCGTGGAGATACATCGCACGTTTTCGGCCAAAGGAGATAACCGAGCATTTGGATACGTTTAAGGACATTCTGTTCATCCGGCACCAGTCGTCGAACACTTGCAGTTCCTTCTGAAAAAAGTGGGCATCTTCTGGACATTTTATAACGTAGTACAGCTTTAAGTCGTCCGCGTAGGATAACTTCAGGCATCTGAGGACCAAGTTCACGTCGTTCATATAGAACGGGGAAAGGAATGGACCAAAGTGGCCGGATGTCACTGAAAAGCTGGACGAGGCATAATCTGAAATCTTCACAGACATAGTTCTACCAGGCAGGTATAAGCGGCGCCAGTTCAACAATTGATCGTGAATCCTCATTTTGTCGTATTTGGAAATTGCAATCTGATGGCTCATTTTATAGAAGGCCGCAGAGAGATCTGTGCATATGGCGTCTACTTGATAACCGCGTTCAATTTAACGGATGACGAAAGGTGTTAATACGGTAAGGGGGTCGCCGCGAGCGCGGGGATAACACCGGGGGGGGGGGGGGGGAAAGGGGGGAGAGGGGGGCGGGGGGGGGGGAAAAAATAGGCGGAAGGGGGGAAAAAGCACGGGGGGGGAACCCGGGGGGGGGGGGGGGGGGCCGTTTGGGTCCTTTGTGGGGGGGGGGGAAAACGACGGGCAGGGGGAGAAACCAGAGAGGGGGGAATTGAAAACTGGGGGGGGGCAGGGGGGGAGGGGGTGCAGGACTTGGGGGGATAGAGCAGGACCCCACGGGTACCGTTTGGTTTGGTTTTGGCTGGGGCGGGGAGAATACACAGATAAAAAGGAACATTGAATTTTCTGCGTTATCTAATGCACATAAAGGGAATACTAGATTTGGCAGAAAATAATGGGATATTTCATGTAAATTTAAGCCAGATAACGCCTAAATCTAGCCTGTTGTATGAAAGATTGTAAACATTGTTGTATGGCGCATGAAAAATTGCAAACAATTTCGTCGTTTGCGCCTGCTTTGGCTTGGAATTAAACGAGGGTAAATTTTACGCGCTCGTTAAAATTCATTATTTTTTTCTGTGTAGAGTCCCGGTTTTAGTGGATAACGCACAAAGATTAGTGGTTGGGTGGGGGGGTGTTGGGGGAAAAACCGGGGTGGGCGGGGGGGGGGAAGGGGGGGTGGGTGGGGGGGGTGGAGGGGAGGGGGGGGTGGTGGGGGGGGGGGGGGGGGGGGGGGGGGGGGGGGGGGGGGGGGGGGGGGGGGGGGGGGGGGGGGGGGGTGGGGGGGGGGGGGGTGGGGGGGGCTGGCAGGAGTTGATACCGGCGACCTGCTTCAAGCATCAGCAGGGAAAGAGCTCCACAAATTGCGGGTATTTGTCTGAATTCGCAGCTTGGAGAACCTCTTCGTCAGAAGCAACATCAGGACCGTGACGACTACAATGAACGATGACAGCAAAGGCTGTGTCGCACTGAGAAGAGGTCTCCATGGTCTACTGAGCGTTGCGGTTTAACTAGAAAAATGCGAAAAAAGATTAGTAATTTCCATTGAACTCCAACTACCTTCATTGCTTATCTTGACAGATACGCGTATTTCGTCTACAATGTGCAGACTTTTTCAGTGTCGTGTACTAATACTCGACAGCACATTGTAGACGAAATACGCGTATCTGTCAAGATAAACAATAAAGCTAGTTGGAATTAAATGGAAATTACTAATATTTCTTCTCATTTTTCTAGTAAAAGATATTCCACTAATCAGCTCACACTCTCCAGGATTAGTTGCGGTTTAGTTATTTCTCCTCCTTGGCGCACCTCCCGAAGCCGACTGAACAGTTCCGGACGTACCGTTTCCAAGTGGAGCAAGAGTCGGAATTTGGGAAGGTTTCCAAAAAATTGCGGAGCCTCTCGACGACGACGAACGGAAACATTAGCATTTTCGGTAGAAGACCTCGGCGTTAACGAGTTGGTATTGATAAGCGCAATAGAGTTGTTCCGTAATTCGTTCTTCTTGAGGCTTTCAACGGTTTCGTTGTGCTTGCTAAGAACAACATCCTGAGCCTCTTCTTCAAATAGCTGTTTATGAACTTGAAATTTGACATAGATTGATTATGATCCACTGCAATGCAGATTACGACAGCATTCTCGATGTGCTTAGCAGTATTAACTGGAATGAAACCCTCGACATGAACGTCGTCGATAATGCCACTACCACGTTCTCCAACATCTTGAGTTATTTGATCGACAGACACGTTCCAAAGAAAGTCTCGATCGGCTTTACGCAGGTTTTCCAAACACCAGTCGATAGCATTGCGGAACAATTAAGTGACGCTCAACCATCGATATAAGCAGTTGGCTCGAAGCTGCTTCTCGACCCACCAACGTAAGCTGCAAAGCAAACTGAAGCATAATCCTAAGCTGTTCTGGCGACACATCAATGAGCAACGCATGGAGAACGGTTTACCTTCATCCATCTCTCGAAACGGGGTTATCGCTGAGTCCGTTGTCGACATCTGTAGCATGTTCTTGGAAAAGTTTGCAGATGTTTTCCATAACGATGCCCTCCAGCCACAGCAAATCGAAGTTGCTTCGAATAACGTCTCTTTGTCTAACCGGTATTTCAACGCAATTCCTATCGACGATGCAGATATCGTTGCTGCTGCAAACAAGTTAAAGACGTCAAGCAGCGCTGAACCGGACGGTATTCCATCCTTGTTTCTAAAACATTGCATTGCTTTGCTGACTGCACCATTATGCCACATCTATCGGTCATCATTGACGACCGGTAGGTTTCCAACACTATGGAAATAAGCGTACATGTTTACCGTGCACAAAACGGGAGTTAGGAGAAATGCTGATAACTATCGCGGAATTTTCGAGCTTGTGCGCAGCCTCTAAGCTGTTTAAACTGACCGTTTTGGAACCCGTATTTTTCCACGTGAAGCAATATATCAGCGACGATCAACATGGATTCATGCCGAAGCGTTCAACGACCACAAACCTTCTATCAATCACTTGCTTCATTATGGATGGGATTTCATCTATTTCACAAACGGACGTTGTCTACATGGACCTATCTGCTGCCTTCGACAGAATCAACCATGACATCGCTGTGGCAAAACTGGAAAGACTTGGCTTTGGCACCTCCTTGCTTCACTGGTTCAAATCGTATCTTTGTTGCAGAACTCTCAAGATTAAAATTGGCGATGAGCTATCCTCTTCGGTCCCCGCCTATTCCGGCATTCCCCAAGGTAGTCATCTTGGGCCGCTGATTTTTGATTGCTGTTGCTGAATCTCATCGCCAAAGCTTTGCTGACAACCTTAAAATTAATGGTGGATAGAAAAGATAGAAGGGTGCTCTTGAATCCGGGAAAGTGTACCGTTGTCACTTTCTCTAGGAAGAAGTCACCTATTATCTTCGGTTATACCTTGGTTGGAACTCTTCTGCAAAGAGATAATCAAGTAAAGGACCTTGGTGTGATACTCGACTATAAACTCACGTACAAACCTCACATGTCCTACATCATAACGAAAGCTTCCCGAAATTTCGGCTTTATTTTTCGTGTGGCTAAAGAATTTCGAGACGTGTACTGCCTTAAGTCGCTGTACTGTTCGTTGGTGAGGTCCACCTTGGAATATGCATCCCCGGTCTGGAACCCTCATTTCCAAAATGGCGTCGAACGTATTGAGTCAATTCAACGACGTTTTATCCGATACGCTCTTCGTAGACTGCCTTGGAGGGACGCTTTCAACCTTCCGAGTTACAAGAGTCACTGCCTTATGATTCATTTGGACACTCTTTAAATTCATCGTGAAGCCGCGAAGGCACTTATCATCGCGGATTTGCTGTCTGATCGAATAAACTGCCCTTCACTGCTCGCCGATATTCCACTCCAGGCTCGTAGCCGTATCTTACGAAACACCTCCCTCCTTAGAGTTCCACACAAGGGGAACAGTCTACGGGACGAACTCTGGAATGACTGCTTTGCAACGTGCCTTTAATTGTGTGTCGTCTATTTTCGATTTTAATATGTCGCGAAACTATACAAGAAGACAGTTTTTGCTAGCGTTAAGATAGTTTTTTTTTTAATAATTTGGACACCAAATTAATCTGTTGATAATTAAATCAAATAAATAAATAAATCTTGAGAAATAAATCTTAATTAAGCCCTATTAGAATGACTTTGGAATAGCGGCATTCAAGAAACTTCGTGGTCTCCTGTTGCCTCCTTTCACAACTTTTCGACGTCAAAAAAAAAACCATGAGTTGAGAGCTGATGTCTAACACTATATATAATAATAACTAATAATTTTGCTTTGTCCGTATGTTATAAACCAGCGTTCAGTAGCAAAGTCTGGAACACGCGAATGCAGTAGCAAGCAAATTGCATAGAAGATGACGGTCTCGATTATAAAATCAAACACTATCGCAGAATTAAATTTGAAACGAAACTCAATTAAACAAAAAGAAGAATACATTTTGAACCATTTGCTATTCGATTTTGAAGACTCTGATAGGGAAAACTACATTTTCAACCTGTTCATATTCAGATTTGTATGGTAGCAAAAGTGGGTCATTTTTAAGCACATAATTGAACTACTTATACTGAAAACACATAATTCAAATTTAAATGCAAAAAATAATGTGAACGTGAATTTTTCCGATCGAAAAGTATATGTATGAAGTAAATCTGTTCAGTCGAACAAGGGTTATTAGCTTTCAAAAACCTTTCTCTTGAGCGTAACGCTCTCATTTTTCAACAATGAGTAGAGATGTATGAAGAAACATACTTCTACGTTGAAATCGCCGCTTTTCTAAAAAGCAATTATAAAAAAATAATCAAAGAGATTTTTATTTTCAAACAAACAACCATTTATCTCAGAACACTTTTTTTGCACAGTTTTGGATTAACTTTGCATCTTTAAATCACAAAACTGGACTACAAAGCTGCATTAAAAACAAATTTGAAGAGTTTACAGGCTGCAAGCACCTTTCTGAAATCAAGAAATCAAGAAAATCGTTCGATAATTACGAAATCTGCAATTACCTCAATGAACCACACAAAAAAAAAAACCGTGTACCGACCGGCATTACCACTTCGCTTGATTCGACTTCCATCAACCTCGGACCTTAGCCGCGATCGATAAAAAGTTATGTTAAACATTTATGTACTTATTTAATTCCATCACGATTGTCTCGTCTCGTCTCGTTTGACGGTATCCTGATTTGATGCGGCCGATGGACGGTTGTTGTGAGAAGCCAGTCAGCCATTAAGCGACGACGACGTCATAACCACTTCTGATTGCAGCCAGCAAAATCACGAAATCGGTTTTCCTAGAACAACTTGTAAACGGTGTCGGCGAATATGAGCCGTGTCTGAAAAAAAAACGAATCTTATATCGATTTCGTTGATGATGATGCTGGGGAACGTCGAAAGGAGGAAACGGTATTCCGTGATCCGTTGTCGTCGCTGTCGTCATTATCTCGTCTTGAAGAATTCTCAAGGACGCTTGCAGAGGAGCATTCTCCTCCTGCGTGCGGTAAAATTATCCTCGACAGCCAGCGGTGGCTCATTATTCGATTATCGTTAAAACTTGCTTTCAGATACATAAAAAATAGCAAAAAGTTACCACCGATGTCGCCGTCACGGTTTTCTCGTGACACTTAGTTTTGCGATTTACGATAATGACAAAGAGTCGGGTCTTGCGTATTCTGGATGGCTAACTTTTTCGTAGTGCACACATATCGATTGGGGATGGAATCGTTAAATAATTAAAACGAATCCTTTATGTGAGCATTGCGATCCATACTAATGAAGAGGCAATTAATTTAATATGGGTTCAGTTACCCGAGGTTGGACCTGGAGGAGAAGATGTTCGGTTGAATCTGACAGCCTTTAATTGGAAAACGACAAGATATGGTCCCATTGGACAATGAAAAGTGATAGACGAAACTTTTCCTCCTGCCAGCCAAACTCCTAAACCAAAGCAATAAACGTCTTAACTTTGAAGGATGGATATCTATATTCAAAATAGTTTTCAGAGTTCATAGAATCGGAACCTAACAGTAATTGAGTTGAAACTTACTGAAACTCCACTCCGTTGAAAAGCATTCACCTTGATGGGATTCTGGGTCTTACCTGCAAAAAAAAAAGAAACGGAGAAAACGAAGACATTATTAGTAGAGCTGCTAACATCTCATTTACAGTGCTTTATTGCTCACTGTCTCCTCCAGAGTGGCTAATGAACTACCATCATCACCATCAGTCAGACTAGTCGTTAGACCAACCTGCCTCGCCGTCTCGTGATGAAGAGGGCGCCCGTTCAACAGGTGCTGCTGATTCATGAGATTTTTCCTCCCCCTGACCACCTCGGGGATAATATGGAAACGTGTGTGTGCTTTCGAATGCTACGAGCAGCTCGTCAGCTCAACTAATTCTCGAAGCGAATTAACCTGTCACCGCCAGCAGTACCACCCCCAATCGACTGCCATTATCAGGATCATTGGCAGTTATGGCATTTGGAGCTGTTGCAAGGAATCTTTGCTCAAGCCACCGGTTGCAACCCGATGCGGTAGCTGCCAGCAGCAGCAGCAGCTTGAACGAGAGCATTATCATCCCCAACGTTAGTCATTAGTCTTCCTGTTTGCAATAGGACACGTTTTCGGGATGTGTTGGAATTTGTTCAACTATCTCATGAATATTCCAGCGCGATAACTAGTAACTGTCAGCGGAATTCTTCGGAAATGTGGTTACCACGCAAACCGCAACCAGCTGAGAATGGAATTTAAACTAAATTTGAATAAATGTGCCTTTGTTGCACGGGGATGGAATGTTCGGGTCCATGATATTTTAGAGTGCCGAAAAAGGATTATGAAAACCGAGTTGAACGGGGGATTTGATTCATTTATGCATAAATTAACACTTTTATAGGAATTCAATTCAAAGCATAATCCTTGTTAGGGCCTGTTCATAAACTACGTAGACTCATTTTTGAAAATCTCAGACCCATCCCCCCTAGTAAACTTTTCTCCATACAATTTTTTGAAATTTTGTATGGAGCGTAGAGTTTGCTCAAAATTAAGGAGTGTATCGAAAATAAGCTATCCACAAACTTTCTTTCAAATTATGTTGAAAACCGATATTTTATTCATACAAAAAATTGATCCTTTATTGTACGAGGTTAAACTTGAACATAATGAAGACCGGATGAAATTTAAGTTATTCCTTCACGAATTTTCGAACTTTGGATCGAATGCTCTTCATCAAGTTCCGGACAAGTGTTGCATCGCATTTGTTGGACGCTTGAGCCCAAATTTTTTTGAACTCCTGCATGTTCCCAGCTGCCTTACCAGTCTTCTTGAAGACCCTCTTCACGATTGCCCAGTAACGTTCGATGGATCGAAGCTGAGGGCAATTTGGTGGATTGATATTTTTCTCAACGAAACCTATACCCTTTTCCGCAGGCCAATTGAGAGTGGTTTTGGCATAGTGAACTGACGCTAAATCCGGCCAAAACAGTGGAGGTGTACTATGCTTCTTATATAAAGGCAACAATCTCTTCTGGAGACACTCAGATCGATAGATTTCCGCAATTATAGTTCCGGTAGTGTAAAAAATGGTTGACTTCAAACCACAGGAACATATTGCTTGCCATACCAGTACCTTTCGACCGAATTTCTCCACTTGAATCGACCTGTCCGCATCGCTCACATCCTCCCCAACGACGGCAGTAAAGTATTGTGGACCTGGAAGGGTTTTTGAGTCCTCCTTTACATAGGTCTCATCGTCCATCAAAACGCATGCATCCGGACGCTGCAAAAGACGCGAATACAATTTCCGAGCCCTTGTTGCTGCTCGCTTCTTTTGCTCTGCACTTTGTTTCGAGATTTTCTGCTTCTTGTAGGTCTTCAGGTGGTTTCGCCTCTTGATACGCTGGATCATTCCGACACTCGTTCCTGCTTTTTTGGCCAAATCACGTATTGACATTGATTTGTTCTTCATGATTAGAGATACCACTTTCTGCTCCAGTTTCGGGTTGGAAGAACCGGGTTTTCTGCCTCTTCCTGGTAGCTCATCCAAAGAATAGTGTTCCCCAAACTTATTAATGATGGTTTTAACACTCGCATGATGAATTCCAAACCGCTTCGCCAATTTTCGCATAGTAATACCCTTCTCACTTTGCCATGTGTCCAGAACCTTAATTTTCACTTCCTTTTCAATACGCGACATTTTGAAAACGCAGAATTTGAACCGCACAAACAAGTAAACAAAAGAAAGCTGACAGTCAAACGCACAGCATGCAGTGTTTAGAGCAAAAAAAAAACCATCACAAATACATGCATACAACGCAAATGTATGTGGATAGCTTATATTCGATACACTCCTTAGCTTTACCACCACCGCACTGTGGGACGAAATAAAACAAAAGTGGGACATTGGTATTTGCGGCGAAACTATTAGGTGTGGCCCATTTATTTCCTCTAAACTGTTTCTACATTTTTTGAGTACTTTATTTTTGTGTTAAAAAAATTGATTTAGGTGTGTATACACCTAGATAAAAAAAAATTTACTTTTTTATTTTTGGCTCAAATCGGTGGCCATGTATAAAAACATTGTAGTTACATTTCATGAAACTTTGTAGAAGACAAAAACATTCTATCTCTTAACTGGACGATGTTGTAGGGTGAAAAAGGAATGAAAAATGTAATACCCACTTAAAAACATTTTTTTCCACAACTTTTTTCAATTGTATTTTTCCCATTTTTTTAATGATCTACAAAGTTTAAGGTATTTTAAAACAACACTTCTTTGTGGAAGACAGCTAATCATTATCTCTTCATTAAAAGGATTTACGTCGGTTTTAATGATTTTTTAAGCTATCTTCGAGGATGTGTAAATTACAGGTTAAAAGGTATTAGCAGCTAAACTAAACGTTAATTTATTCAGCAACTGATACCCTTTAAATGATGTACAAATTATAAGGGGGTCGAGGAGGGCAGTTAACAAATTTTAAAAAAAGTAAATAAGCATATTATTATATTATGTTGCATTTATAGTGATTTTTTCATCTCTTGTAATAAAAATTTAGACTTGCTATTAATGTTTAAAAGAAAGAAAAAAAAACGGCCAATTTATTAGATAATGAAGCTTATTTGAATATAAAACTGAAAAAAAGTCCATCGTTCTACTGCAAATCTTCCTCTTCATCTTCCGAATCCTAGCTTACTTTCAATAAAACCGACGTAAATCCTTTAAATGAACATATAATGATTAGATTATAATGTCTTCGACAAAAAAGTGTATTTTTAAAATACCTAAAACTTTGTAGATCATTAAAAAATGGAAAAATACAATAAAAAAAGTTGTGGAAAAAATATGTTTTAAGGGGATATTACATTGTTCATTCCTTTTTCACCCTACACCTTCGTCCAGTTAAGAGATAGAAAGTTTTTGTCTTTTACAAAGTTTCATGAAACGACCTAATCTACAATGTTTTTATGCATGGCCACCGATTTGAACCAAAACTAAAAAAGTATTTTTTTTATCTAGGTGTATACACCCCTTAAATCAAATTTGTTAACACAAAAATAAAGTACTTAAAAAATTTACAAACATTTTAGAAGAAATCAATGGGCCACACCTAATAGTTTCACCTCAAATACCAATGTCCCATTTTTCTTATTTCGTCCCACTGTGCACCGGTGGTAACGCAGGATAGCTGCAGCCGTAGTCATGACTGGAATCTTAAATACTTGAAACATTTCAATCGATAATAAAACAGCGCACTTCACGCAAACATTCGACCTCATCCGAAAATCACTGGTTCTACAATATTTCACTTTCTGGGATGATTTAGAAGAACGGAAAACGTTTTCAAAAAGTTTAAAGTATCAAAGCTTTAGAGTTTGAAAAAATACTTACGCTGAAGCATTCTCGACGGCAGCCATTACCTCATAATTTAAAATTGATATGACTTAGAATCTGTACTAGATATTGAATTTTTAATCACATCAGTTTGTAAGCTTACGTGCTGTGAGCAATTTGATGAAGTTTGATTCGATGTTCATTCACTAACAATCGAGATTTATCAAGTTGAAACAGTGAGGTAAGTTTGCGAGAGTGAGATAAAAGATAGGAAAAAAATACATGGAGCAGCGATTCACCTTAATGAGTTGAACCAGCAGAGGCTGAAAAGCTCAATAATAAAGATATCTAATCTAATCCAATCTATCTACATTTATGCGTAATAATGCATAAAATGGATATACACATTCAAAAATTGAAATTCGACTAATGACATTTCGAAATTTTCAAAGCAATGTATTATTTTAAAGCTTAACATGTAAAAATATCAATAAAACCAACATAATAATCACATTGCTGATTTCAGTAATATGATCGTACCTTAACCTTTATACCGTCCATCAAGTTTTGTATAGTGGTTTTTGTGCACTTCCTGGACGCTGCTGACCAGATATTCTTGAATCTGACATATTTTTGGCCATTGCACCTACCTTTTTGAGGTTCCGCTTGACGATTGCCCAGTAGTGTTGGATCGGTCGCAGTTGGGGACAGTTTTGAGTTGATATCTTTTCCAATGAAATCAACGTTCTTATCAGACACCACTGTTGAGTTGATCTGGCATAATGGACAGAGGCCAGATTCCGATATAGTGGAGGAAACCTCTTCTGCATGCACACGTTTCGGTAAGCCTATTTTGAGAAGAATTGAGGTTCCGGCAGTCCCGGCCTGGAATCCTCTTTCACGCACGTTTCTTCTTTCATCAAAAAACACTGGGAAGGATTTCCAAAATATGGTTGTACTGCTTTCGGGTTTTTTTTTAGTTCAGGGCAGTTTGGGGGATTTTGGCATTTTTCGACAAAATCGACTTTTTCCTTCTTGAGCATCTCCAACGTAGCAGAAGCGTAGTGAGCAGATGCCAGATCTGGCCAAAATATTGGAGGATCCGTATGCTTTCGGTAGATTGGTAGAAGCCGTTTGTTGATGCATTCTTTGCTGTAATTTTCACCGTTTATTGTACCCGATGTGAAATATGAAGCCACAGAGGCAAAGCTAATTGGACCGATAGACATTATCCGTCTCCGGAAAAACCGGATATCAGGAACCATGTTTCGAAAATGGTATGCTTATAAATGTTTCAATTGAAAACCAACCATGATCATTTTAGACAATTCAGAGAAAGTGGCTGAGTTTTTGAATTCAAAACTGTGATAATATTCTAAATCGGTTGGATATTTCCATAGTTATGGACATTTTAGTTCAGGGGGTAAAACCGTTCCCTGTCGGCCTCTTAAAGGTTTTATTTTTGTTGGACGCACAATGGTTAATACGTCAGATTCTTTTTCTTTTTCAAGTTCAGTTAATAAAGAATACAGGAGAAATATTCAGCTAAGCTTCCTTTTTACCGAATGCGAATTGCCAGGTCTTTCGTTTAACACCTGCCATAAGATTTTGTACAGTCTACTTTTCCACTTTATTCGCCGCAGCACGCCAGTTTGCCATGAACCGTTTTTCGTTCACAACAGATTTTAAATCTTCTTAGGTTCCGGTTGACGATGGCCCAATATTGTTCGATTGGGCGGAGCTCTGGCGTGTTGGGAGGGTTCTTGTCCTTGGGCACCACTTGAACGTTGTTGGCAGCACACCACTCCATGTCCTTTTTTTCCGTAATGGCAAGACGCCAAATCCGGCCAAAATAGAACGGAACAATTGTGTCGCTTCAGGAAAGGCAGTAGACGTTTTTGTAGGCACTCGCACTCAGATAAATTTCCTGGTTGACGGTTTCGGTCGCAATGTAATCGTTGCTCTTCAAGTCACAGGTACACATGGCTTGCCACACCAGATATTTCTTCGCAAACTTTGACAGTTGAATGTGCTTGAAAATATCTGCCACCTTTCTCCGTCCGGTTGCCGTATAAAATTCCTGTCCAGGAAGCTGTTTAAAGTCTGCCTTGACGTAAGTTTCATCGTCCTGTACCACGCAATCAAACTTCGCCAGCATCGCCGTGTGCAACTTTCGCGATCGTGCTTTGGCCGACGTGTTTTGTTTATCGTCGCGATTTGAAGTCATTACGTTATTGTAAGTCAACAGTCCAGCTCGTTTTTTAGCTCTATCCACGGTTTACGGTGCCACTCCCAGTTTCTTTGGGACAGCGGTCAACTCTTTTTGTCGTCGCTGTGGTCTCCGGCTTTCGATTTCCCCCCGATCCAGCTTTCCTGGCTGTCGACAAACGTTCACCGAACACTTTTAATACATTTTTAATAGTTGATTTAGCCACATTCAACAATTTCGCCAACTTGGCGTGAGAGTAGTTTGGATTTTCGCAATGCACGTGCAAACTTTTGACGCGTTGCTGCTCTTTAAAGCACGATGAATGAAAATGCGTTTAGTTTAAGTCGAATTTATTTTTGTTGGAAACTCCTTTTGGGGGAGTTAAAATAGAAAAATTTTTTATTTTTAAAAATAATATTTTTTATTTTATTTCTGTTTTTTTTGCTGGGGGGGGTGGGTCGTATGTATCTTTCATAAATAAAAAAAATATTAAAAATGTTATTTTTGATGTCGAGCAGAGAATAAAAAAAAATAAATTATTGTACTTAATATAATTTTTTATTCTTTTTTTTTTTTTTTACTTCAACTAAACATATATATATACAACATAGTATGTATGTATGTATGGTAGCCACCATCCCTTCTAGCCCTTGGCTTGGATGCAGCTCCACTTAATAGCAAGATCAAATTGAGCCACCGATCTGAATTCAAAATATCGCTGTATGAAGGGCCAAAAACGGAGGGGTGGACCCGTAAGCAGAGACACTCACGCGAAATCCACGGGAAATTAAGAATCTCCTTCCAACGATACGATCCAACAAATCGAATAACCCAATTCGCAATACTTATTAAGCTTTCTACAGGATGGCTTGTTAAGAAGGGCGCGTCACCCTCACTGAAACTGTTGGAGTAGAATTCACAGCATCATAATCGAATCGGTAGGATAAAGAAAATGATAATGTTCATTCCCTCCTAGACTCAGGCAGTCAATCAAACCATCGTCCAGTTTCAGCTTGAATGATACCCTGATGCACCCTCCCAACCCAGTATTTATTATATATATAATGTAAATAATATGACATAATATTCAATATATGTATTATGGAATAGTGCAATGAAATATACATGAATATTTAACTCAAATATGTCATAGATATGTCATGATGAAATAATTAAAATAGTGATAATAATATGCAATAAAAAGATAATAATATGCAGCTTGGTGCTTTTTTACAGCTCAATCAGTGGCAGATGAGTGTAATTCTGGAATGTGAAGGTCATATTGCAATTAAACAAAACATAAAACATTTAATTATACATAAAATTATAAAAAATATGTATGTATTTATGACATATGTATGTATAATCAGCAGAACGAAGAGCATTTATAAATTTTAAAATTAGTATCCAATAATGTAAATCAATAGAAAAATACCTTATGGTACAATGTAATAAAATATCTATATAACCTGGAATCACCTTCCTTGTAACCTAGAAGCAGATAAAATTTCATAATTATTATTATTATTTTTCCAATGAATATAATAATGAAATGAAATAAGAATTAGAAGCAGCTATATGATGAATGTATACTGAAATGTAATGGTAATATTATCGATGACATGAATGGTTGTAAATAATATAATATGAGGAAATAACTGAAACAATGCTAGACATATGAAAATTATATGCTGCTTGGTGCCTCATTACAGCTCAATCATTGGTAGTTGAATGTAACTCCGGAATGGGAAACCTTTTTGGCCAAACCATGTCGTAATAAAATGAAGTACAAACATGCATTATGGCATGTTATGTACGTATATAACATATGGGTCATAATCAGCAGAATTGAAAAGCATTTATTAATTTTAATAATATCCAATGATCTAATTTAATAGAAAAGATCCTTGAGCTACAATGACAAAAAAATAGCTATACTATCTGGAACAAACTTCCTTGTACTCTTCAAGCAGATAGAATTTAATTAATATTATTATTATTTTTAATAATAATTTCAATATGTTTTTAATAATATACCATGATGAAAATAATACGATGTTGCAATAAAATACTAAATAATGTATATATAATAATAAAATGCAGCCATTTGCCTCTTCGGCAGCGGTGTTATTTCCGGGAAATTTCCAATGTGATATAATGAAACATAGTTGATCTCCTGGCAGCCGTTTTGCTAGGAAAATGTAAGCAAACAATAAGGCGAAATAAATTCCCTATGAATATGATTATTAC
Source organism: Aedes koreicus (assembly GCA_024533555.2). Taxonomy (NCBI): domain Eukaryota; kingdom Metazoa; phylum Arthropoda; class Insecta; order Diptera; family Culicidae; genus Aedes; species Aedes koreicus. The sequence goes on from JAHHFK020005377.1 coordinate 68,841, forward strand.
CTAAAAACGGAAGCTTAATAAATCTAAAATAAAAAGAAATAAAAATAAACACAAGAGGAAATTTGATTTATCCACTAACTTTTGTTTCCCACTGGGCCCATAAACGATTCTTTATGCCTGTCCAATAGAAGATGTACGATCAATGTTAGGTTTTGTATTTTTAATTGTCTTATGATAAAAGAAGGGAAAAAATTGCATTAAAAACCATCGTATCCTTTCATATACATAGCGTGAGTTAGGTTGGCTTAGACTCATAACGATGCATAAATGCGAAGCTGAAAATAGCATTAAAAATATTGTGAAGGTTTTGTGACACAGGTGGATCCTCCTTGGTGGACACAGACGCTCGGCACGCACCTCCTCAATCTAGCTGAAGTCAGAAGGACAACAGTGCCCAGGCTGCACTACCAGCTAAGTACGCAACCCTTAGCTGGCGGTCTTTGTCATCTTTTGACCCGTGGAAGCATGAGGTAGGAACTTGTGAGGACCAGGGCTATGTTGCGGGGACGCACGCTCCCTGCCCGTTGTCGACACACCATTTTGCAGCCCAACATTTACAAACACATGCATTCTAGATAAAATATTTGCTACAATGTTTGTTTCAGTCGTGTTTTTAAAAATTTTTTTTTTATAATAAAAAAAATTAAAAAATACACTCTTTTTAAATATTCGCGGGGGGGTGGTAAAAACAAAATGCTTTTTTTGGTGAAATTTGGGACACGCGTTTTTTTGTGTTTTTTTTGGGTGTGGGGAAAAAATTTTATATTTTTTTGTGTGTGTGTTTTTTCGCGTTGTGTGTGTTGGGTGATTGTTGGGTGAGTTTTGTGAGTGGTGGGTGGGAAAAAAAAGTGGGGCGGGAGCTATTAGTGTTCTCGCTCTCCGAACCACTGCTTCTCATCTCTGGGGGGGGGAAGAAAACGTGGGCTCGGACTCATAAACATATGTTATGTGAGAAAAAAGAAAACAGCCAAGCGGAAAAAATGGTAGTGGCAAAATACGTGGCACATCAAATCCGGAGAAGGCCAGGATGGTATTGAACCAATTTAAGCGTTATCCCAACATTTCGATCAGGGATGTTGCGAAAAAGGCGAAAGTTTCAGTTTGTTTTGTGCAGAAAACAATGAAACGTTCTGGATTACGTGTGCACAAGGTCCAGAAGGCACCGAACCGTAGCGATAAACAGAACTCGATGGCCAAACTCGTGCAAGAAAACTGTACAGGGAGTGGCCCACAAAACTGTTTTGCATTGTGATGGACGATGAGACCTACATTGAAGCCGACACCAAACAAATGCCAGGACAGGAACACTACGTCGCCACCTCTAAGTTGGCCGTTCCGGAGAGTGTACGGAAGAAGAAACTGTCGAAATTCGCCAAAAAATTCCTTGTCTGGCAAGCGATCTGCGGATGTGGCAAAATGAGTCAGCCCTTCATCACCGCTGGGACCGTCAACGGACAAATTTACAAGGACGAATGCCTCCAAAAACGACTTCTGCCCTTCTTGAGATCTCACGATGGCCCGACACTGTTTTGGCCGGATTTGGCATCTTGCCACTATGCCACCAGTCTTAGACTGGTACAAAGATAATAATGTAGTTTTTGTACCAAAAGACGTCAACCCTCCAAACACTCCGGAACTTCGCCCAATTGAAAAATTTTGGACAATCATGAAGGCAAAGCTCGTTAAAACTCCAAAACTGATAGAAAATGAACTTGAACTAAAGAAAGTGTGGTTAAAAGTAAGTAAGCAAGTCGGTCCTATCATTGCCCAAAATTTGATGAAAGGGGTCAAGGCAAAGGTGCGGGCATTTGGGTTGGGTGAAGAGGTTCAATAAACCAATGATGTCAAAACTTAACCATTTAGTAGTACTTTATTTCCAGAAAGTTTGAAAAGAATCGGGCTCGAGGAAAAATTTTGGTGACCTATTTTGTGTGTCCAAATTTCATCGAATACAGTCTTTATTGCTTCACTCGTCATTTTCATCTTTAACTGATAACTCGGCAAAAAATCGAACGATGCAGAGTCTCAGCATCACCTGAAACTGAAATATCGGGTAACTTCATTATTGAACTGATTCTAGGCAACACTAGGAGCCGAGCACAAACGTTAACCAAACTTCAACCGACCTCAGCTGCCTATCATCCCAAAATATCGGCTTAGCAGTGTTGTAAGCCGAGGCTCGGCTTTTTATCTTTCAACCGCCATGCGCCATATTGTTTTCAATCGCAAGTTGAGTAAGTCGTATGTTGTTTGTGGAACGGTGAAAAAACAGTGAATAAACGGTAAAAATGGAGCAATTTCTCGATAAAATGCAGCAGGAGGATGTAAGACTGCGCAATATTTACAAATTAAGTACAAATGAATTTACTTATCTGTTCCTTTTTAGTATGAAAATTATTGCCTATAGGCATGAAATATTCAATATTTCGATGAACATATAATTCAAAACTTCGAATATTTTCACACAATTTAACCGGAATCTCGGTTAACCTCATTTCTGTTTGTTTCGAATTTTAACCGATATATGAGTTTGCTCATGCCGAGATTCCCAGCTAACTATATGACTTTTCAATTTGACCCAAACCGAGATTATCGGTTAGTATTAAAAAAGCCGAGATCGGAACCGAGAGGTCGGCTGTGCGGATCTCGGTTTCAGAAAGCCGAGACTCGGCATATAATTCTAAGTGTGTATGAATGATTAGAGCACACTTTTCTTTTGTAACATCCTTCCATTAGCGGTCATTCGCTTATAAACACTAAACAAAGTGAGTAAAAATTTGAGCGTAGATGCCACATTAGAATGGTTTAAAAAAAATTAATTTGCCTGATACATCTGTGTGATAGTAAAAATCTATTATCATTGCTTGCAAAGTATTTGAATACTCGGTTTCTTCGCTTGAACACAAAACAAATATTATTGTGAAACTGCTGCCACAAGAATCAAAATGTTGGTTAAATAATCATAAGAGAAGTAAGCAAGAATAAAGTAATGCCACTGAAAAAATGCAGTCTTCGA